>OX424572.1:120157386-120349886 GCA_949152435.1 Gastracanthus pulcherrimus
ACGTATCGATTATCCTGGGATGAGCAAGCGCGCATTTCGATTTAAAGTTTACACACGCTCTCTCTTATTCCGAACAGAGATTCCTTTGCACCTCAAATATTTCTTGTCCGGAAATATATATAGACATTCATCTAAAGAAAAATGTTTATAGTTTATATAAAAAATCTATGTGGTACGAAAAGTATATATAATTATAATATCTCTAAATATCATCACAATGCAATAAAAGTCTAGATATAAGACTTCTAAATGAATTTTGAAAACATCATTTACATATATTAACCATAAATTTCATTTAACCCTTTCGTGCACATAAGAGTTACAGCTATGGTGCGGGGAAACTGTTTACATTTCATAGGATCCCGAGCCGCGCTGAATCCGAATCCGAGGTCAGATTTTGAAAATTCAAGATGGCGCATCCAATATGGCGAACGGGAAAGTAAAAAATTCGAGATTTTGAAAAGCTAAAATTTTTTTCGTATTCTACGTGAAAACACAAATAGAAACTGTTCTTGTTGTTTTTTGGACATCTCTCTTAGTTCTTGAGTAAAAAATTCATTTTCAAAATCTGACCTCGGATTCGGGTTCAGCGCGGCTCGAAGTTTATGAATTTTTTACCCAAAAACTTAGAGAGATATCGAAAAAACACCAAAAACAGTATCTATTTGTGTTTTCACGTAGAATACGAAAAAAATTTTAGCTTTTCAAAATCTCGATTTTTTTACTTTCCCGTCCGCCATATTGGATGCGCCATCTTGAATTTTCAAAATCTGACCTCGGATTCGGATTCAGCGCGGCTCGGGACCCTATGAAATGTAAACAGTTTCCCCGCACCATAGCTGTAACTCTTATGTCCACGAAAGGGTTAATTTAAAAAATTGTTTACTTTGTCTGTTTTCGTTTTAAATTCCTTTTGGTTAAACCCTAAAGCAGGGTTACAGAAATATTAAAATTAATATGTGTTGATATTCTCTATCCATCTAGAGAAGTGGTATATTGGTAGGGAATATAAATGTTACGTACAAAGTTCGAAATCCTGCACTTCGCGAAATGCACAAAGATTTGCGTGCAAAGCCCGATGTGAACAATAAAACCCGATACGTTGATCTTGGCATAAAGAATTTTCGTGGAGAGTGCGAAATGCACGTTCGTCTTATACAAAGTTGATTCATGCATCGGAAAAATAAAAAATTATTTTCTATTATGCATTTAAATATGTTAAATAGATATAACAAGAATTATAGAGAGTGATATGTAATATAAAGGAGAAATACTCGTGTATAATGTACTTAGGCTAAGCAGAAGAGCCTGTTAACTCGAAGCGCGCTCCAAAAACATGTTAACCCAGAAATTGCATAAAAAACGGCTACTTTACCGAATTATTTCCCGCTTTTAATTTAGTATTGGAAATGTTTTAAAAAATAGAAATATAAATTTGTTGAAGAAAAATATGTTCTTCTATATTTTCAAAATTGTCAATACACGATCAAAAGTGACAAATAATTCACTAATGTAACCGTCCTTTACGCAATTTCTGAGCTGGCATGTTTTTGGAGCGCGATCCGAGTCAACAGGTTCTTCCGCACAGACGTTCGTATATACTCAATTCGGATATAATAAGGAATATTGAAAGTATTGATAATTTTGAAGGAAGTATTAAAAGCTGAATTAGGTTATAGAATGCAAAGAAAATATAACGTATTCACAATTTGTTATTACTATATGTGCATGACGACTCTCGTTAGCATATAAGCTTCTATTATACGTCTCTTTATTATATATATCGTCGGATGAGAGGTAAATTCAGATACCTTCTATGCTTATACATATAGAGTATGTCTGATTTTATCTTTCACTCATCGATATACAAGCGACTAATTGAATGAAATATTGATTTGTAAAATCAGCGACGAACATTGTATTGACAACCATGCATTATACTGTTCTTAATGTAAAAAAATGTTTCTTTATAAATTTTACATTTGTTTTACGTATTACCAACATAGTTTAAACCAATTGGATACTTTTCCTTATGTATGTATCAACTTTGTACAAAGCGAACGTGTAATTCTCAGTCAGCACAAAAATTTCTTGTACAAAATCCGACGCAACGGGCTTTGAACAAAATAGGTTGTACACATCGGGCTTTGCACAAAAATCACTGTGCACTTCGCAAAATGCAGGATTTCGGACCTTGTACGTAACATATACGAGGGGAAGAGAGCGGCCGCGCGCCGGATGCTCCGATGACTGTTCCTTTGTCTGCTTCGGAAAAACTTCACCTATTACAGTATATAGTCTACTACTACCACACCAAGTTTTAAAAAATTATCTCGGCTTTTATTGGTCGGATCTAAACGTTTTTTTTAAATTCATATTGTTTTAACCATATTCCAATACACTTAGTTGCAATACTTAGATATTGCAATATTCGAAGATAACGCTCCTTAGTATCGGCTATTTGCGCGTTTTCGGTAAAAAAGGGGTAATTTTAAAACTAAATTTTTCTACTTTTGTATGCATAAAGTACACGTTAATACCTTTAATTTCCCTCCTGTTCCATTAAAAAATTCCCAGAGGGACATACGTCATAGCGAATCCAAAATGTTGCATAAAAAAGTCACAATAGGCCGCCATTTTGTAATTTGAAATCGAACCCGGCTCATCTTTTGAAGTACCCATAGAGATATCTTAACTTGCATTATTGACAAAATTGAACACTTCTTAATGTATTTTTTAATACGCAAACTTTTTGAGTTTTTGATCCTAAGCGTCCGTTTTGAATTAAAAAAATACAACGAAAAAAATACCAAAATAATACGAAAAAAACCTTTTTGTCAAAACCATAAGGCATTCGCCCACTGTAGGTATTTTGAGGTATATAGGGATTATGGCATACAGATTCTCTATATCTCATATAAAGCATCTGCATGGGTATAGGGCGAACCTAAAAAATTAATCGTGAAAAGAAATGTCTGTGTGTAAATTTTGGATTCTTTGATAAATAATATAATTTTTTTCGGAGGCTCTGAAAAAATACAAGAAGAAGGGTGGTAAAAAATGTGAATTTAATGTCACAGTAGTGGATGAGGGCTGTGCGGACGAGAGAATGGTCACAGTCGAACCTAATTGATTTTCACCTCGACGACAGAGTCGAAGAAATACTCACACGCGAACGAGCTCGGAGCTCGAAGCGTGCACGATGCGTGTCCTTGAACCAAGTTGCCGTTCTAGCTTGCTCATGGTTATTTCACCGACTCGAGGCCGCGTCACGTACTTTCGACTGTGACAATTGTAGAGTTTATTCTCGCGAATTCCACACACACACTCCATATATATCTCTTTGTTAAAGAAAACACTTTTCTTATTAGCTATGCATTTAATATTTGTAGCATGACAGACTGGATTCAGCCTCACCTTATACAGTTACATTGTTCACGTTTATAAAAAACTAAAGTAGAGTACAATGTGCCTTTTGTATGATGTTCGTATACGCAGTTTAGATATTAGCCGGGGCTTATCAAATGGCCAGGAGACATGCTGCATGACGTACGTTCTAGCGACATTTGAGCTGCGAATAAGAGCGTACCAAGAAATACCCGTAGGTACGGCTTCCCTATGCCTTTCGTATAATAAACGTCGAAATTATTATTTATTATTATTACAGTGGCCAGCCATTAATGGTTAGCAGTGATAAGGTTTAAAAGACCGCAGCTCCTATATCCGCTGTGCTATTGTTAGCATAATCACCGTAGCCACCATTCATTGTTTATGGAACTATGTAGTTCATAGCCTTGTTCTCACAATAACGCCATTTATCTCTATTCCTTGCAAGGTTAATCCAGTTTTCTTCATAGCGTCCTATTTCTCGCAAGTCGGCCCTGACATTGTCTTCCCATCTTCGTCTTGGTCTACCCGAAGGCCTTGTGCCTTCTGGCTTTCCTACTAGTACTCTAAATGCTTTTCTATCATTTTCTATCCTCGCTACATGCCCGGCCCATCCCCGTCTTCGAGATTTTATAGCTCTGGTAATATCCGCTTTTCCGTATAACTCGTTGATTTCCCTATTGTATAAGATTCTCCATTCTCCAGTTAACGCATCAATTTTGCCTCTAAATATCCTTCTCATAACTTTGTTCTCAAATACTCTGAACCTATCGTCCTCCCGCTTAGTTAGTGCCCATGTCTCACATCCGTATAGGACTACTGGCATAATAATTTTCCTATATATCTCTAATTTTGTCTTCCGTCATAGTAGTCGCGATTTTAGTAATTTGCCCACCGAATAAAGGCATGCATTTCCAGAATGCCGTCTTTTCTTCATTTCCTTATTCGTCTCATTTTTGGAGTCAATAATAGTGCCGAGGTATTTAAATTCTTCTACTATTTTAAAGGTTTTATCTAACACCTTCAGGTCGCTATACTCATTTACGGGTGCTGTTCTGTCAGTGACCATGTATTCCGTTTTCATTTCATTAATTTCTAGACCTACTTCTTTTGCCGTTTTTATTAGTATTTCAGCGTTTTTTATTATGCTTTCCCTGTTCTGTCCTATTATATCTATATCGTCTGAATAGGCTAGCAAAATGAGACCGCGGAAACTAACAAACGGTGGATAACTTCGCGGAACAAGGACTGCGTGCGGAGCTAAAAACTTGAGTACCTCTTTATCATTTTCTTTTTTTCCTTTTAAAAACACTACGAGGTACGAGAAAAAATGAAATGGAAGCACGCGCAGAGCACGCGAACTCCCCAACAATTTCAAAATTTACACGTAATCCGTATTTTTATTAATAAGTCATTTTTATTAATTTTTATGTATTACGTTGACAACATAAATTGGCAACTAGTCTTGTTTTTAACTATATAAGTACAAAATCTATTCTTTTCTCAACCGCCTAGCGACAATGTATTATTAATTGACAATTTATTGTTTATTTATACAAGATTTTTATTAATTTATACAATTTACAGCCCAACGACAATTTATTATTAATTTACAATTTATTATTTATCTATACAATTTGTTTACTAATTTATACAATTTAATATTAATTTAAACTTCCTTTAACTCACAAGCATTCTACATAATTATTTAAGTGCTAAATCTACAAAATTTTCAAATATAACATTTTTTCATTATAGTCGTTTCTCGGTACCCTAGCTGCAATCTCCTTTTATTAACATAAATCTTCGCCAAGATAGAATCATACAACTATTGAAGTACAAAGTTTGTTTCAACCCCAATTTCTCAAGTACAACGTTTTTTATTAATTTAACTACAAATGCTAGCCAAACATCAGCTCCTAAAGGAGCAATTGTAAATTCGTAGACTATTACTTTATGAAAATCACACACCCCGCGACTCACGTATATTTTAATTTATTTTTCCGTAATACGAGTAGAGGCCGGCAATACGAACCCCACAGCCCCGTGAAAAAAGAAACAATCGCGACCGGAGTACACATGGCCGACTTAGCTCAACAAAAGTCTTCTACGACTTTTTTTCTGTAAGAGGGAAACTCGATGGAAGTGTATTACCGAGCATTCAGGACCAACAGTCTGAAAAACTCCGTCGAATAGGGCAGTAACGCGACCGCGACTCCTACGACGGTTCGAACTATAGCGCGAAACGATTCTGTTATATACTCTGTGCAGTGAGTGTTAGTGCATATCAAACCGCAAGAAAATGAGGCCGCGGAAACTAACAAACGGTGGATAACTTCGCGGAACAAGGACTGCGCGCGGAGCTAAAAACGTGCGTTGGACAGCGGGGTCCTAGGAGTGATGACCCTACATCTGGGGTAAACATCTGCGCCACTGCAAGTCATCTACAAATGGCACACAATGAAAGCCATGCATTCCTCACGAGTTAAAACATTGTCCGGACGTAAATTAACCCCCCCCCCCTCCCCCCATTCAGACGTCCGGTGGGGGGGGGGGGGGAGGGAGGAATCCGAGGGGGGAATCCATGCAAATGAATAGACCAAAGAACATTAAGGTGGATACGTGACCATTCAAACCATTCGAAATCCACAAAGGATTAAAAAAAGGGTATGGGCTATCAACACTTCTGTTTAACCTAGTATTAGAATACGTTGTCAGGGCCGTACAAGAAAGCGGGGAGGGAGTAATACTGAAATGTCGAAATACTCGAAATAAATCAATGCGTTATTGTTGAACCAAGGTAATGAAGAGACAGGGGAAAGAAATTATCTTATGACACAGCAATAATAGGTAGAGCAAATTATTTACAAGCTTTCCATCATAATTACTAACACCAAACCTATTTATATCTGTCCACAGAAATATCTTGCATCACTTTATAATTTTATTTTTTTAATAAAGTCCTAGGGAGATATTTACGAGTAAACGTTTGAAACGTACTTAAGGGGGAAGGCCTGGGTTAAAATTGTGATAGCAAATTTCCTGTATAATAAGCTCCTGCAACTTATTTTACGATATTAAGTTTTGTTACAGAATTATAGCTAAAATTTCTAATTTATGTAAAAAATGCTATTTAAATAAGTTTAAATAATTAAAAATTCAAAGAGTCTATTTACATATATATATTTATATATATATATATATATATATATATATATATATATATATATATATATATATATATATATATATATATATATATATATATATATATATATTCGATAAAACTCGAAACTCTCAGAGAGTAACACGTACAGTATACCTATATATAGCGAAATTAACTGAAAAACTATACTTTCTCGCTGTTTTGAACTTTCGCCACCAGGTGAAATTTACATGGGATTTTTGGCGCTTCGGTATAGTTTCGATGCGAATGCATTAAGGTAGTGCGGAATGTTCCTCTGGAACTGTCTTTCGACCAAACACTGACCAGAACGCCGATATGCTCTATCCGCAACTTCTGTATGAACGCTGTGAACGCTCTTTCATGTTGTTTACTTTAAGATTAACCTCTCAAAATATCTGTGCTTTTTTTGTATAAAAATAGTACCTTATTTTTAAGTTAAAACCTATATTCACGAGCCTTTTTCAAGGCTTTATAATTATTGTGTAATACTGTATAAGTGAATAATTATATAAGTATGTATAAGTGTTAAAGTGCATAAGTTTCTTTTTATAAAATGTGTAAGAAAAGTTGTTTGTGGTGGGTTGGGTATAAATATTTATATATTTTTTGTGTCAAATCAGTATACAATGCAAGTGTAATATCTTCGAGTGCCAGACCAAGGGATGTTCATGGTAGAGTATCGAGTGGCCCTGGTAAACTGACTTGGAGAAGACCAACAAAAAGAAAGAAGTTTTTTTATGAAAGAAAAGGAGATGATGATGACAGTAGAGAAGTTCAGGATATTATAACTGAAGGCAGTGAAATCAGGAATAGAATTATCGACATTGACATCCTATTTCCTGAACTGCAAAAAATTGCATGGTGCAAGATATGTCTTGGAAAACTGAATTTCTCTGAATCTGATGTACGAGGACTTGGATTTAAAATTGACATTTCTTGTTCAAATTGTACAAATCCAAGAATTGCATCAATTAATTCAAGTAGATTCATTGGCAAAAAAAGTAATGCATATGAAGTTAATAGAAAATCTGTTTTGGCTATGCGTGCTCTTGGTCATGGACATTCAACATTTTGTGGAATTATGGATTTGTCACAGACAATGTCGCACAACTATTTTGACAGTATCAACGATCAATTGAATGAAGCTTGTGAAGTGATTGCTGAAGGCTCTATGAGTAATGGTGCGATAGAAGAAATGAGTATCTTGCCTTCAGATAGTGCTGGACTTCTTGTGTCCGGAGATAGTTCTTGGAGAAAAAGAGGTTTTTCCTGACTCCAAGGTGTTTCTAGTGTAATAGGCAATTCTACTGGAAAAGTGCTTGATGTTTTTATAGAAAATAGTTTTTGTAAGGGTTGCTCTTTATGGGAAGGAAAAGAAGAGACGCCAGATTATGAAGAATGGATTGAAATGCATCAAAGTCACTGTATGTCAAATCATCAAGGCAACGCTGGAAAAATGGAAGTAGACGGTATTGTGGACATTTTTCAGCGTTCTTTTTTCTTGTTTCAGCGCTATCATGAGATCATATCGTTGACGTATCACACATGTTTTTCTAAGCAATAGTGTGAAATATATTAATGAAATATATAACAAGAAAATACAAAGCATTCCTACTTTTTTCTTTAGGTGAGTATTTTTTCTATGTGTTTATTGTGTTTTCAAACTTTAAATGCAATTATCTCAAAATTATGTTTTTTATTATTTTTAGGTCTGACTCGTTGACTTTCTCAACATCCAGGCATCGATATAAGCTACAAATTTTAGAGGATGTTTCTGATATGTTTCCTCACAATATGAACGCAGCAGATTATAAAAAAGTATATATAGCAAGTATTAAAAATATATAACCCTACCATTAATTAAAATATTTAATTATTTAAGGGTTTATATTTTTAATTATTAATACATAGACTTTTTTAATGATCTGCTGCGCTCATATTGCGAGAAAACATACCAGAAACATTCTCTAAAGTTTTCAGACTATATCGATGGCTGGATGCTGAGAAAGTCTACGAGGAGTGGTTGAAAATAGAAAAACAGAGCATCGAAAGGAGTAATTTAATAATTTAAGTTTTTAAGCGGTGAAAATCTTTGTCTTGTTACCTACTTTTGGTAAAGAAAAGTTCCCATATTCTAAATCACATCCAAAAAGTTTTGTATAAATTAAAATTAAACTGCAATTTTCTTTTTTTAGATTTTAACCCAGGCCTGCCCCCTTAAAGGAAAAACTTGATAAATTATCCTGACAAGTTGATTTATTCCTTGGCTTTACATAAAAACTGAATAATAAAGATTCAATCTGGCTGACTTGAAAATACATAGTCTAATATCTAAGGACTTGAAGGGTACCTAATCATAGAACCAAAATATGCAATAAGTTTGAAGCAATAACTGAGACTGAATTCCGGGGCAAGCGTGCGTTTAATTCAAATAATTAAATCGACCGAGTAAGTATGAAATTTGACGTTTCGTTGCGTATAGCTATGCGGCTCGAGGTGAGGGAGAGAGCATTTAATATCACGAAGAGCTGTCGAGCGGCGCATATCCGCAGGCGATATTTGGTTGCGCGGGGACTTTTACGACGAGGCGTTCGCGCGCTTCCGGCGCTAGTGCGAGAATCGCGGCATCGGTGCATGCAGGCGAGGCTCGCATGCGGAAAAGAGGAGCGACGTGCACGCGGCAGCTATGAAACGTTGGCTTGTTCGACTGCCTTTTTCAACTGCGCTTCCTTCGAGCTCTTTTGCTTTGCATAAATTCATGACGCGCGGCCGCTGCCGTCGCCGCAGCGAATACACTCGATGCCCATAGACTGTACAGTGCACACATACATACTACCAAAAAAGATAGATCCCAATAGAAGCGCGCAAAGCTGGGAAACAAAGTGAGGCACCCCAAGGGCTAGTAAGCACCCCGACCACGCGCAGCGCGACAGTCGTTTTCCAAATATTTCCAAACGTCATGTATATAGAATGTAGGTAACAGGATAACGCTCGGCTGATAACATACCGGCAATATCAATAAAAGTATGTATTTAAAAACAGTACACTGGAAACATATCAGTTATGGTTTGCAATACTCGAAAAATATGTAGAAAACCTAAAAACATATAGCAAAAGAAATTATACTTAAACTACAAACCTACTCTACAAATGGGGGAGCAATTTATATATTAGATCCATTATTTAACACTCGTCGGCAGCGATGGTCCTGTGGATAACGTATCTAACTACTGATTTTTTTATGCAAGTTCAAATCAGCCCCAGTTTTTTTTTGTTGTAGTTACAAAATAAATTATATTTTTATAAACTTAAATAAAAATATTAAATTATTACTATTTTGAATAGCTTTCCAGACCACCCTAGAGGTACTATTTTCATTTTATTTAGAAATTACTATATAAAAGAATTTTAAGATACTTGTTTATAATCTCACGACATGTATAAATTATATAGAATTATTCAATAATCTTTTTATATAAATGTTCTAAATAAAATTGTGGTGTCCGTCGCCAGTAGCCTTACATAAACCACGGGAGCTTTCTCCCTTCCTCCAGACCCCCTTTAACCTTTTCCACCTCCACCAATGTATATACTTGATCATAAAAAACTCTAAAAGTACCTATTTTAATATTCACAATGTTTTTAAATATACCCATGATGATATATTTAAAAAATGTTTCTGATAAAAAACTGTAACTTGTTCACCTTTTTTATGATGAAGTATATAATAAAATAATTGAATTTATGTCATTATGTCTTTCACCCACAGACATGTATACAAAACATAAGTTTTTTAATATATTCTTTTAACTAAAATATTTGTAACATTGGTTTTTTAAAATTATCCGTGCAGATTAACTGTTGATATTGTACTATTGCTTCATTTTTGTTACGGTACCAAGAAAGTGTACAAATTTTTTGAGATGCAAAAAACTTTAATAATATAACAACTTTTTATTGAAAAATTATGCATAATTTACAATAGATGTTCAAAAACTCGATATAAATAGTCAAAAACTTTCTATTTTAGGTACCAAATAAGTCAATAAAATTTTGGAAAATAAATACAACGGGACATAAATTTTCATATCGGCATAACTCTACCAATTATTATATTAAATACATTATACATTTAAATAAATATACACTTTATTTGAAAATACTTATTTTATTAACATAAATAATAAAGAATACTAATGTAATATACATTTCCTATATACAATAATAAATTAAAAAAAAAAACATTGCAACGGATTTGAACCAGCATAAAAAAATTAAGAATCAGATACGTTATCCACAGGACCATCGATGCCAACCGGATACATCGTTTGTACTACGCCGGCCCGCGCGCGAACTAGCTCGCGCAGCTTACAGCCAACACGAAAAGCCGAATCATATTACACGTAATAAGTCGAGCGCTTGGGATACCGACTTTTCGACCGCGGACTATCTCTTTTCTAAGAACGAAACAATTCCAAATATCGATATACACAGTATTATAAATGATATGAAAAAATATATCTTAGAATTAATTAATGCTCAAATGAGTAACTTTTATAACATTATTAGCTCAAATACCAAAAAAATCGATAGAATATATGAATCTCTGGGTATCGACGATGAATAGTCAAGACCCCGCTATCTCACAACTAACCTAAGTAAACACTAACCCTATTGATACTCTAAAATTAGCGCCAATTAACGTAAACTCACTTATTTCACTAAACAAAAGCTATGATTTGCTCAACTTTGTCAACAACAATAATTTAGATATAGCTCTTATATGCGAAACAAAACTCAGCCCCAGATACAAACCCCGATTTGAAGAGTATGAATTAATTAGCAGACAGAGCCAATAGCATACAAGGAGGTGGTACAGCAATATTAATAAAAAGAAATATTCCATTTGATATCGTATACACTCCATTCTCAAAAAATAATACCATTATTGAATATACCATAATTAACATCAAAAGCCCAAATCAAAATCTTTTTATAATATCAATATATACTAACAATAGTAGTAAAAAAGCTTTTAATGATGAGTTAAATAAACTATTTAGTAAACTACAACTAGATGACCCTAATAATTATTATATAATCGCAGGTGATCTAAATGCACGACATACAGACTGGGGTGATATAACCTGCAGTAACAAGGGAAAATTGCTAATGAAATGGATAAATAACGATGGACTCATATTCAGAACTAAAGTGTACCCACCCATCTCTTCCACCTTTCCCAGTACATGATCATTTATTGACCTTTGTATTGCTGACAATAGACTAATAATATCTGATACTGATAATAATAAAATAAAAGTTACTGACTATAATAGCGATCACAAAGCATTGATATTTACTATTAAACTGGAAATGTGCAACAGCATTTCTCCCTCCTTAAAATATAGATACATGTTTAAAAAAACAAAATGGAGCAAAATTAAAAAAGAGCTCAAGAATTCATTTGTTGATGATGTACCCTATAATAGAAACCTATCCAATCAAGAAATCGATTCTCACCTTGAAAAAATTAGTTCTACAATTCATAGTGTCATAAATACTACAGTCCCTAAATACAAATCTACCGATAATGTTCTTAATTACACTAATTATAAGACTAAGCAACTTCATAAACATCAATCTTTTTAAATCACTAATCTTAATGATCACTATATAAATATACATAAAACCCCAAACAGCATAACTCAAATAAGACGCATTAAAGCTCTCATTGACAAAATAAATTACCTACTAAAAAAAGAGTATAGATTAACTTATAATAAATACTGGGACTCTCAGATAAGAAACATTGATCACCACGATCCTGAATCTTTCTTTCCCAAAATTAATAGATTCTTTAGATCCAAAGAGCAGCTAAAAATCGACGCTATTTCGTTAGAGGATCACGAAACTGACTTAATCGAACGTAGCAAATGTGATATAAATAATATAACAAAAGTTAATGACAAATATCTAGTTGAATCACCATCTGACATTTTAAATATTATAGGATCATACTATGAAAAAGTTAATTCTCCCAGATATACAAACACCGACTCTATTTTAAAAATTGAAGTTGAAAATAAAGTTAATGAATTAATTGAAATCTTTAAAAATAATATCAATAATCATAAGACCATCACTATCTTCTCAGACAATAACCCAGCATATAACCCACAACAAGTCGATAACAGTATTATCTTTTAAAGAACTTATGATATTTATTTAATATTCAACCAACTGCCCAATAAAAGTTCGTCCGGGCTAGACAATATACCGCCCATTGTGTTAAAACATTTAACTATTGAAATTATTCGCTATTACACCATACTTTTCAATAATTGCTTAAATAACCGTTATTTTCCTGCAGTCTGGAAAAGATAAAAAATTCTTCCAATATTAAAAAAAGGTAAACCACCAGAGAAAGTATCCAGTTACCGTCCAATAAGCCTCACCCCAGCAATAAGTAAGGTATATGAAGTCGCGATCAACTGTTCCCTTAAAAAATACACTGACAAAAATAATGTAATTACCGATAACCAATTTGGTTTCAAACATAAACATTCTACCACACACGCAGTACACAAAGTTTTAAACGATATCAACTCTCACCTACACAAAGGCGAAGTAGTCGGCGCCGGGCTCATCGACCTCGAAAAAGCTTTTGACTCTGTCTGGATCTTTGGACTTCTATACATTCTGTACATTCTTAAATATCCCATTGACTTTATTCAATTAATATGGAATATGACAATAGATCGCTCATTTATTATATGGAACGGTGAACAACTATCCACGGAAATATTTAACATTATTGAAGGGTTAATGCAAGGCACAGTCAATTCCCCAGATCTGTTTAATATGTTTTCATACAACGTCCCTAAATTATTTAGTTTAAATAATAATAACGATACCTATTCCGTAGTATTTGCTGACGATTTTATTGTTTTAGTCGCTGATAAAGACCCATGTACAGTACAAAAAAAATTGCAAGACTTAATAAATAAAATTAATAATCATTATAAACTCTGGAACCTCCGCATTAATCCTTCAAAATACGAAACAATTCTCTTCCACCGGCCACTTAGATTTTTAAATAAAAAAGTAAGACTAGGAGTAAAAAATGTTACTGTAAATATTATAGAAAATAATAGACTACTTCCAATCGATCATAAAAGTCGTGAGATACCTAGGTGTTCAATTAGATTACTTACTGCGTTTAAATGAACACATTAATGTACAGCTACAAAAAGCTAAGAATGCATTCAGAGCACACACTAGACTATTTTACAGCAAAACATTATCGTCTAGAGCGAAAATAATCTGTTACTTACTACTGATCAGACCGATAATAACGTATGCTGTTCCCATATGGTGGAATGCTAGTACTTCCATAATTGAAAAACTGCGTAAATTCGAACGTACGTGCCTGTGCGCTGCATTACATATATACAGAAAAAGCGACAGTAAACATTTTATTAATAATAGCATATTGTACAATAAAGCCGGTATCCCACGAATCGATAACTTCATAATTAAATTATCCAGAGATTATTATGCTAATCTTAAAAATGTCGGAAACGAATATCTCCAAAAATATACTACAAATAATCATAATCAATGCGAAAATATGGCGTCAACTGGGTACCTTACTCCGCATACGTTTATGTACTTCGACAGAAAAGGCCTGATCCAAAACTATAATAACGTTCCCCTAATATATCATACAGCCCGCAATCAATCTGACAAAAAACTAAATTTTAATTCAACAACTAATAAACCAATCATTAAATATTCTACAACTATTCCATATGTTGATACAGTTGACTTTCATAGACTAAATGATAAATATTGGTGGCTGACTGATGATTCCAAGCTGCGCGATGAATTCAGACGTCGAAAAGTACATAAACGTAGAGTGAATATTAACTAATAACGTATAATAATTATAAAATAAGATACTCAAAATGTACAACCTGAAAAAACATTATCCTATATATTTCATTTACCTACCATACCATACCTAATAATGTAAACTTATAGTTTTATTTATTTATTTTTTCTCTCTTGTACTTTAAGATAATGAAACTCAGGTTTTTTTATAATTGTAAAATTTTTCCTGATAGCTAACTATACTGAAGGCAACAAAGGACGTATTAGTCTTAACCTTTTATATTTTACTATATGTTGTAATATTATAATATAATATTGTCTAAATGCGAGTTGTCCCAAAACGGACCATGTATTTGTAACACCTGTTAATTATAGGCTTCTTTTAGTGGTTTAATTTGCGTCTTTTATAAATTTTTGTATATAATGTATATTACCTGCAAATAAAAACTCTTTAAAAAAAAAAAGTGTTGAATAATGGATTTGATATATAAAGTGCTCCCCCATTTGTAGATAAGGTTTGGAGTATTCAATATCATTTGTTTTACTATATGTTTTTAGGTTTTCTACATATTTTTCGAGTATTGCAAACCATAACTGACATGTTTCCAATGTACAATTTTTAAATACATACTTTTATTGATATTGCCGATACGTTATCGGCCGAGAGTTATCCTGTTACCTACATAATGCTTGGAAACATTTGGAAAACGACTGTCGCGCTACGCGTTGTCGGGGTGCTTACTAGCCCTTGGGGTGCCTTAGTCGCCCATAAGGCTTTGCGCTTCTATTGGGGTCTATCTTCTTTGACACTACGCTACAGCAGATGCTCCACCTGCGACTCGAACCCGGTCTCTACATTTTTCATCTTCTTTTTCTGTAGCCTGAAAGTTGTATGATGTGCCTAAATATACACGATTCATGCCATTGAGAAAATAAAACCCCTAGAGGTACATTTATTTTATTTGGATTATTTATTATGACACAATTTTTTTTACTCTCTTTAAATTAGAATCAGTCACTTACTGTGAAATAGTGCGATTATTTACTGATTTTCTTGTATTAATAAAAAGAAAATGTAGATCGTTATTCGCATGGTCAAGTCCCGCTAGGTGGCGCTGCAACGAGCCCTCAAAATTATATCAAAGTCATGTGATTTAGCGAAGGAAGTTTAAATGTTCAAGATTGATAGCATAAAATTTACTACTTTAGCCGAATTTCTACTTATTTTAGCTTCTAATTTTATTTTTATTTTAAAATATAACGTTTTCACTGCATATTTCAAGTCTAGTATACATTTTGCGTATATTTGAAAAAAAGGGTTATTTGTTTACGGCAAAACTTTGAGCAGTATCGAGCTTGACCACCAGGCGGGACACTTTCGCTTGAATATGCGAATACAAATCTTGATATGATTTCTTAATATGTTCTGTATGTACATTGTATAGGTGTATCGAATTTAAACCGCGGATCTTAGTACATATATGTAAGAATATCGATTATTATTATTATTCTTAGTATCATTATCATTATCATTATCATTATCATTATCATTATCATTATCATTATCATTATCATTATCATTATCATTATCATTATCATTATCATTATCATTATCATTATCATTATTATGCAAAAGCGAGCAAGCGTCGACTCCTCACGTCAGTCATTACATTCATCTTATTGTACGGTTCTGAAACATGGGCCGATACAATTGAGAAGGACTCACACCGGATTCGACTCACTTGCATTCAGCGTAGAGGAGCTCTCATAGTCACTAGCGCCTATCGCACGGTCTCGGAACCCACAGTGCTCATTATTGCGGAAATCATCCCGATCGACCTACACGCGACGGAGCGCAAGCGAATCTACGAACGGAAGAAAACAGGAGAGGACAGAATAATAGTCCATAGAGAGGAACGGGAATGCACTATGGAAACGTAGCAACGATCCTGGACAACCACAACCAAGGGTAAATGGACAGCAAGGCTGATAGACCTGCTGGCCCTTGGATTAACAGAGACCATGGGAGGTAAATTACTACATGATCCAATTCCTGAGAGACCATGGGTACTTCTGCTGCTACCTCAATCGTATGGGGAATGTTCAGAGCTCGAGTTGCATCTTCTGTTCCGCCGATTGCGACGATGCGTATCACACGTTTTTCGTCTGCGAAAAGTGGAACTAAGAAAGGACAGCTCTTCTCGGCTCGGTCGGACAGTTTACGCCTGAGACCATCATGGGCGAAATGAGGTCCGCCGAGAGTAAGTGGTCCGCCACGGCAAAATTCGCTGAGACGGTTCTACGACAAAAGAAGCGGTACCTAGATAGGGCAATCGACGAAGGTATGAATGAAGCGCTGGGAGACGCTCCGACACCCCCTCATAACCCAGGGATAGCGGACTATCCCATAGAAATGGATGGGCTGGGAGATGATGAGACATTTCCTTAACCGGGAGACGTTCATTTTCTCTCATTTTATAAATGTCGCGGAGAGGGTTAGGGAAACTTCTCTTTTCCGTACGGAGATGAAATGCGCTGGTTCGAATACGCGTAAAAATGAGACGGGTTAGATCTTACGGCACCTCGGGGGATTTAAAATTATAAATTACACACATATTATACACACGGCGGGTGCATCCTCAACCAGCCCCACACTATCCGACTGTGCGGACCCAGTCGGATGTGCCTTAGATGGCATTTCCTACCCACCTAAAAAAATATTATTATTATTATTATTATTATTATCATACACTGAGAAAACCATATCGTAAATTTTATATCGTAAAATTATGAAAGCGTAAAGTTTTCGATTCATATATCATAGATCAAATTCCTTTCGATCCAATGTTGTAAAATCATGATCATGGGATCTGCACATAATATTTCGCCTATTAAGAGAAATTAAACTATTTAAACTGTATTTTTAATGTAGAAATTATCATATCTGACGCCGAGTAATTACGATATCAATACGTAAATTCTCACGATATGATGTAGTTGCGTGAGTTACAATATATATTGCGTGAGTTACGATATAGTTTTCTCAGTGTAATAACCAGCTATTAATGACTAACACAACTTAACAGAAATCACACCATTTCTCCCTAATTCTTTTCAAACTCCATCCAGTCCTCCTCATAGTATCCTATTTCTCGTAAATCTGTTTTAATATTATCCTCCCACCTTCGTCGCATCGGTCTACCCGTAGGCCTTGTACCCTCTGCTTTCGCTACCAGCACTTTATACATGCTACTCTTTCGTTTCCCATTCTAGCTATATGCCCAACTCACCCTAATCTTCGAGACTTTATCAATCTAGTTTGGTTTTCCGCATAACTCGTATACTTTACAAAATTAAAAAGTTTCTAAACTTGGAGAAAAACCGATGGAGAAAGGATTACTTGCATTAAATAATATTCATGAGCTAAGGGAGGTAAAAGGGTAAATTTCATATCCATTTTCTGAATCCAGATACTAACAGAATCTCTTGCAATTTTAACTAGATAATGACTATACAAATGAAGGGCATAGTATTTTAAACAACTATTCGAGATTCAACAAACTTTTTGGAAAAACGGCTTACTATGCCCTCCGAATTTGTATATAAGCATTGTGTGGTTAAAAATTCAAAAGATTCCGTTATTATTTGCAACCAGAAAATAGTTTTAAACAGTTAATGCCTGGATACTTGAGCCACATCATACCAGCTGAACGACTGTGTGTCATCTTCATTGTTATTGTCGGGCTACATGCAGGTTAACCTTTGTTGCACAGCATTCGACAATCATAAATATTCTGTTCTTATTTTAGAGCTTAGGAAATATCGTTATAGGCCAGGAAAATATCAAATAAACTCTTATACCCTCTGCATTTCTCAGTCATGCGACACTTCACTTGCTTTTTCGTCAGCTAACGAGTGTGCGAATTCTTAACTGTTAATGAATTTGTTACTTGATGCAAACTTGGATGCGAATCAAAAATGTTTTGAAGGTTTAAACAAATGCTATTTCTTAGTGCACGAACAAACAATCATTGATAATAATAAAATGAGTTATAAAGATAAGAAATGTGCTCCAGTTCAAAAAATATATTTTTTAGAAGATTATATTATACGCTCTATTTATGAAAGATCTCGCGTTAAATGAAACTAAATGACATGAAATGAATGGTTTAGCCGCAGCAAAGACGCGTTAACTTTGTCAAAGCTCCGCTAGTACCAACAGGGCAGCAATATCTTCAATTTCTCGGCCATTAAGGGGTAACACCACTCTAGCGGCCCGAAAAAATGCCTAATTTGTACGATTTTTTACAAGAGTAGGAAAAAAGAGATCAAATTTCTTTTTAGAGGGTTTACTATATACATATTGAGGTACAAAAATATATTTTTTTTACATTTAAATACAAAATGGCGGCTATACAGCGAATCTCGTGAGAAGCCTTTTTCAAACTGGGAGAACAGATTACTCGTAAACTATTGCATGGATTGGATTGAAACTTTTACTGTAGCTTCACAAATAGATTCTCTAAAGAAGTACGTAGCCGTTTTTCGATTAAATGTAAATTCTTTTTATAAACAATTTACGTCGGTTTTTTTTCGAAAAAAATCGACTTTTTTTTAGAAGTGAGCCATTTCTACAAAAATTGAAATAAGAAAAAACCCCTGCGTACTTCCAAAGTTAAAGTTATATAGATTAAGAATTTCTTAGGTTTATTGTTCCAGGTCTCATACTTTCCGAGAAAAGTGTTCTCCCGTTTGGAGGTTTGAGAAAAAGACTTCTCACGAGATTCGCTGTATAGCCGCCATTTTGTATTTAAATGTAAAAAAAATATATTTGTGTACCTCAATATATGTATAGTAAACCCTCAAAAAAGAAATTTGATCCCTTCTTTCCTACTCTTGTAAAAAATCGTACAAATTAGGCATTTTTTCGGGCCGCTAGAGTGGTGTTACCCCTTAAACACGAGTCCTCGTAGTATGGGTACAGCGGTCACCGCGGCGCTCTATAAGAGACAACCTGAGTAAAAATAACTTATATATAATTTTATAGCACTGCGTGAACTAAGTCCGCACTTATATCACGTCTATCCGTGAATTAAGTAGTCCATTAATGCACCGTGCTTATCGCCCTCGCTATGCTCAGGCGCTACCGAACGGTGCATCAATGGACTGCTTAGTGCATGGATAGGCGTGACAGCGGACTTAGGACAGGCAGTGCTATAAAATAGAATACGATCGGGCTCTCTACGCTCGGGCGCTAATACACGCCGTGCTGTAAAGGACTGCTTAGGTCACACGTATCGTAATGTACTAATAAATAATTATATGTAATTATATATAAGTTGTTATTACTCGAATAATAAATTAATGCAAAATTAACATAATAAATAATTGTTTTTATTGAAATTATTGATGTTTTATACATCGCAATACAATAAGTTATTGAAAAAAAAAAAATATATATATATATATATATGTTCTAAAGTAGATTTAAACATAAAACCTCTGGGTGGCAGGCCATTATCTTAACCACTAACCCACAAGTCTTGTTGTAAGAGTAGTATTTAAAATACAGCATAAGCTGAAATGCTAAAAGCTAACGTGTATATCTGTGGGTTCCTGGAAAAACGACTAAGTCCATGTTTTGAAAATTGAGTTTTGAGCGAATTTGGTATCCTTACATAGTATAGTTTTCTGATAATAATGTAAATGATGTACTTATGATATTTTTTAACATTAGTTTAAATGGAAGATGAAACTTCAAACCTTAATATCTCAATAAAATAAAAAGTGGATTTAAGTCTTTTTCTCGGGAGCCAACAGATATATACTTATATAAAGTTATATATACTTATATAAAGTTATATATACTCATATATAGTTATATATAGTTACATATAGTTACGTTACAATTCTGTTTTAGAGAAAAATTATAATTTTAAGCTGACAGGGGCAAAAATCAAGTTAAATAAGTTACACGATTTAGATAAACAAACGGTAGAAGAATTAGCACTCGATTTCAATTTTGGTACAACATATACATATGAAATAAAACAAACGAAAACTAATTCGACACTGTATATGTAGTATTAAAAAACCATAATACCCTATACGGCGAAGTCAAATTTTATTTTATACAAAATCAAAGTTTATATATGTACCTTCAGTCATTTGGGATTGAAAACCAGATTATTTTTAATCATGAAACCATGGCAAGACTTTCGAATATTTTATTAATCAATGAAGAACGTGTACCAGTTACCGGGTAAAAATGAGTCATATATAATTATACATTATTATATATAACTGTATATCTAACTATACATAATTATATATAATCACGTATAGTCATATATAATCATGTATAATTGTATATAATTTCGAATAACTTTTGTCTCTATATAATTGCGCTTAAAAATGTATGATAATGTATGATCATATACAACCAGAGAACATCATGAATGGTTGAATACGATCATACAAAATTATGTACTATTATATACAATTTTCGGATTGTTCAAATGCAACACAACTATAATTGAGTATTTATGATTATTAATGACAATAAACAACGATATATGATAATACATTATAACATATATTAATATATAGTCATATATGATTATATACATTTATTATATATATAATTACATCTAATAGTTTTTCCAAAACAAGTGCTTCAACACATACACATATCCATATTCACACACGCATATCAGAAAATACACACAGACATAAAAATATATATCTGTACTCATATACATGCACTGTTATACTCATCGAAAAGCATGCACATACTCATCCATACGTTACGTACACGCACATTAAAAAACGGAAATATCAAACACATGCAGAATGCCGACACAACCACAATCAAACATTGAAATACTCGGATACATATATCAAAACTGTTGCACACATTTCATGTATATGTGCGCACATATATTATACGAAAAAACACACATTAAAAGTCATACCCATATTTATAAGCACACACACATACTTACATACATATGAATATATACGTACCGAGATAAACACATGAAGATCACACTTAAGGTGATGTTGAACTCACCCGTTACCGACAATTACAAGGATGCACTTTTTTGATATAATTTTCAATTTTGAGCAAATATCTGTCTGGAACGTTGTTGTATTAATCAAAAACAACAACGCTCCAAAGAGATATTTTCTCAAAATTAAAAATTAATGCAATGAAGTGGTTCCAGATATTAGTCGGTAGTAGGGGGATATATATATTAGTAGGTATACAATGACAGTTCTGGACCCACCCACCACTCGACTTTTCGACTCACCTGTGCAGGTGAGAAGCTCTGTGATTGGTCAAGGCGGACAGGTGAGAGTAAGCCCCACCCCTATCTCACTTAGGCACGATGACGTCATGCTATAGTATATTATCGAATATACTACAAACTTTGCATGGTATTGCGCCAAATACCGACCACCATATATGTATCATCGTCGAAGTTTCGCGCGGACGAATGATATCATGCTTTTGCGCCGACAATGGGTGTCAGGTTGCATTCGGCGCACTTTAAGGGGTTATATCCCCCAAATTTTTTTGTTTTTTTCCATTTTTTTATTGGCTTAAATCTTGCCAAAACAATCCTAGAATCAAAATCTACAACGCCCAAGTACCGATTTAAACTCAAAATTTTTTTAAATCAATTTTTTCCAAACAGCTTTGATGCTCTAAAATCACAATTTTCGCTTATTTTAGCGATGCTCGCTTTTTTGAATTTCGCGGCTTTGGAAATTAGTAGAAGTTACCTACGATCGATATCGTGTTTTAAATTTGAATTATAGAGGTCGCTACATCACATTACGACGGTTACAGTGTCTTTACAGCACGTGTTTACTCACACTTGCCCTGTGTTTAGTCGATCAGCCGTTCTTGTTGTTTACGTTGTTATTTTGAGTTTTGCTTTACTTTTTAACTGTGAATTATATTTACAAGTACTTAATTATGAGTGAAAAGGTGTACAGTAGCCGCCAAGGCAGTAAAACAAGAAGTACAAGTACAAAACAGAGTAAAATTAGTAATCGACGCCCGCCTAACCGCCATTCGTTCGAAGGCAATTCGGAGCACGTTAGTACCTCGGCTAAGAAATTGAAAACTACTGATTTAGACCGTGACCGCGATGTTGATAATAATTTCGGCTACTGTTTCATCAATTTTGGCGCGTATTTACTGCTCTTTCTGAATTAGTAGTATACAAAAAATGTAATGGTGACGTGCGGTTTTTAGAGTCGAACAAGCGTGGACTAGGCTTCAAAATTATTGTGTCTTGTTCGATGCTGTGGTGATGCTGATATTAACAGCTGTCCTGTAATAAATGGTCGTGCTTATGAGATCAACTGCCGTATTATTTTAGCTATGCGCATCATAGGCATAGGCATCAACAGTATAAAAAAGTTCTGTTCTATGATGGATCTTGCAAAGCCTGTTTTTCAAACAACTTACAGTAAGATCATATCTAATATCGCCACTGCTGCTTCATCTGTTCGAATTATATCTGTGAAAAAATCAGCGATTAAAGAAAAAGAAATTTCTATCGAACGAGGTGAAAAACGCAATTTGAAAAGAACAACGAAAGGTCTTGGCGGCCGAGGAAAGTTGACCGGAAAGTTAATTGATGAACTTTCGATTTATTACGGACTTGCTATTAGGAGAAACTACGATTCAGTCGAAAAAATGCGGAATGAAATTTGGGCAACGTTACTTCATAACATGTCGACGAAGGAGAATACACAGCACGAGAAGTGTCCCGTCGGAGTAGACTCTTGGTGTTCTTGGCAGCGCAGTACAGCGCTTGGTACACTTGCAACGTACGAGCACAAGAGTCCAATGCATGAGGATGTTTTTAACGCAATAAAACCCATTTATAATGAACTCAGCTCCGACAACCTTCTGTCACGCTGCTTGGGTGCGTATACTCAGAACAATAACGAGTCGTTTAATTCTGTAGTGTGGTCAATTGCTCCAAAGACGGTGTCAAGCGGTAAGACTATAGTTGACATTGCGACTGACGTAGCCGTTATTATCTTCAATGACGGCTTCTCGGGTCCGTTTGCCGTTTACGATGCTCTTGGGTTGACTGTTGGACCAAACATGTACGAGTTTTGCGTGGAAACGGACGCCAATCGCGTCAAAACCTCCTGAGCATCGTATGTCCGATATCGCGAAAGAGGCCAGGCGCAGCATTACATCAGGCAAAAAAAAGAAGAAGAGGAAATGAAGGCCCTGGAAGGAAAATTATATGATGCAGGGATAGCAGACTGAAGGTAAAAAAATTATTATGGACTATATTTTTGCGATTCTTAAGATTTATAGCATTATGAAACTTCAAACGCGTTTTTCTCGAAACCATGTTTTCAAAATCGGCAAGCAGTAGAACTAAAAAGTTTAAATCCGATTGACTTAAAATTAACAGTAGCTTCATTGTTTGATTCTCTAGTGAAGTACACACGATTTTAGCGATTAATTAACAAGAAAAAAAGTTATAAACAATTTAAGTCGATTTTTCTCGTCGAAAACACGATTTTCTGCTAAAATAATCGCCATTTCGCGAAAAAAAATTCTAAAAATATAATCACGTGTACGAGGTCTGTCCCAAAAGTATCCGACCTACGTTCATATCTTCGCGCGGAGAGACTCAGGCGACCTCTGCAGGGTACGAACATCACCAGCAACTCCTAACCTTCTCGTCAGTAGCCTGAGATACCGTTGAAACGCCTTAGTTCCCGCGCAGCGTGTATTTGTTTACAACGACATTTTTGCGTTCGTCGCAATTTGCTTATTGCTAAAAATGGCAGAACGAACCGAACAGCGAATTTGCATAAAATTTTGCTTTAATCTCGGTAAAAGTTGTGCGGAAACTATTGAAATGTTGCAAAAGGCCTTTAAAGATGAGTGTATGGGCAAAACACAAATAAAAGGTGAGGAAGCTTTTAACGCAATAAAACCCATTTATAATGAACTCAGCTCCGACAACCTTCTGTCACGCTGCTTGGGTGCGTATACTCAGAACAATAACGAGTCGTTTAATGCTGTAGTGTGGTCAATTATAGTACATATATGGAGCACACTACTTGATTGTATATTAAGGTAAAAGTACCTATTGAGGAACACCTTCAAAACGTGTCCCTTACATGGAACAGTAAACAAAATGTTAAAATAAGAAATAATAATATTAATAAAGAACCATTAAAATCATATTGATATTTATGCTTGTATTCTTTTTAAATATACAAACAAGTATTATTATACAAAAAGTAACTTTAAAAAAACTATTTATTCGTATGTATTTTCAGAACCGTACAAATCAGTCTCCTTTTTTAGCCGAGACAGTTTATCATACGACTGTGTTATTTCACTGTAATTATAAATCTAAGTGATTTAATAATACTTATAATAGCTTAAATTGTAGCTTTCCATCCATAGATTCGAATTATTTACACGTTATTTGTATGTTAATGCTATTTTTATTAAATATTTAGCTGTTCCACAATGGGTACATAAAATCACGTTAGTCCCGATGTATGGAACACCTTTGCAAGTACCTTTTTTATAATAACTGTAGCTTATAGCATGTTGTTTTCTATTTCATAACGTATTAAATGTTATGTTTTATTGATTTATTTATAATGCTTACAAAAATTTGATAGAATAAATGTGCTCATCGTATTTGGAAACTTAACCTATAAAACAAGTCAAATCAGCAATACATATCGAAATAGTTAACCCTACCTATGGTCATTTTATGTTATTAAAGAACTTTCACAAAACGGTGTCAATTTAATTTTTACTTCATTCCTAGTTCATATTATGTGAATTTTTATTAATTTCTATAACAATGACAAATAAAACCTATAAAATAAAGTCATATTTATGTAATAATTATTCGTTCCATCGTAGGGACATGGAGTTCGGAACACGGTGAAAAGCTGTGAAAACAGCGTTCCATGATACGTACATGCTATTGCTTTAGTATTTTATTTATAATAATTCAAATTAAGAAAAAAATTGCTATTTGCACGTGCTAAATTAATTTATAAACCATAGCCCTTCAAACAATATTCTTTTTATACCCAATATTAACAATTTTCCAGGCACGCACACACGCACACACGCACATGTCTAAATGTGCGTCTTACAGATAGACCTTCGAATATTCGACTGCATTCATGAAAAGAATCGTATCGCGAGATATTTTTTCTACCTCTTTAAAGTGCGCCGAATGCAACCTGACACCCCCGAACGATTGTCGACGCAAAAGCATGATATCATTCGTCCGCGCGAAACTTCGACGATGATCGAGCGCGGGTGCGCCTGACTTAGTATATCTATATGGTGGTCGGTATTTGGCGCAATACCATGCAAAGTTTGTAGTATATTCGATAATGTACTATAACATGACGTCATCGTGCCTAAGTGAGATAGGGGTGGGGCTTACTCTCACCTGTCCGCCTTAACCAATCACAGAGCTTCTCACTTGCATAGGTGAGTCGAAAAGTCGAGTGGTGGGGGGAGCTAGAAGCCCTATTGTATACCTACTTATATTATTCATTATATAAGATCTGTAATGTTATAGTATAATGGATTATAGTTTATTATATTTATTTTATAGTTATATATAATCATGTATAATTATGCATTGTTATATAGAGACATAAGTTATATATAATTGTATATAACTACTTATATATAATTATATATAATTATACATGACTCATTTGTATCCAGGTTATTAACTTTCCAGATATAAGAATATATGCAGCTGCTAGTTCGAGTTGGTAATTATATTTGTAAATCTCCAAATTTTCAGAATAAAATTTTGTGATTTATTGGCATAATCTGTATTTTTATTATTTATTAATTGTTATCTATTGTTATTTATTGTTAAATATTCTAAATGAACATTTAAAATAAAACTTTAAGTATATAAACTGTCGAAAAACAACTATTATATATGACTTTATAATTATATATAACTATATATAACTATATATAGTTATATATACTTATATATAGATATATATATAATTATATATAATATTGTTTTTCTAAGCACGTTTTTGATTATATATCTCTTTATATACTTATATATAATTATATATAATAGTTATTTTTTGAAAGTTTCTTCGGATTATATATTCCTATATATAAGTATATATAATTTTATATACTTGAAATTTTATTTTGAATGTTCATTGTGAACAATTATATCTATATAATGAATAATAAAAATACAGATGTTTCATGAGAATGTCACATAATTTTATTCATCAAATTTGGAAATTTACAAATGTAATTACTAAACCCGAGTAAAAATGATCTTATATATAATTATATATGGTTATATATGGTTATACATAAAAATCATATATGATTATATATAGTTGTATATAGTTATGTATGGATTAAGATTATATACAATAGATCATATACATTGTATATGAATATATACAGAATAATATATAGTTATATAGAAGCATATATAACTATATACAAGTTTAAATTCATGAATGGTGAAAATTTTATATATAACTATATATATATATATATATATATATATATGTGTGTGTGTGTGTATATATAATTGTATATGATTGTATATTAATTTATATAACTAAATATGTTTATATATAAACGTTTTTTTACAGTTGTCGTCGGCTTTATGAACTATTTATATATAATTATATATGATTATATATGTTCGTCTACAGTTACATATAGAATATTTTACTTTTCCGATGGGTTTTTATATAGTTATATACGATTATATATATTTAAATATAAATACATGTTGAATTTGCAGGTGTTCTTGAACTATTTTTTTAATGCATAACCGATCGGAGTAGGAGTCCAAGTCGTTATGGTGACCGATGTCGAGGTTAGGTACAGGTCAGACATCTAGGTATCGCAACCTCGTCATCGACCGCCATAATTACTTCGATACATTCTTCGAGAAGTATGTTCATATAGACACAAAAATCTACGGAGCGCGCAACCCTGACTCGCCATTGGCAACCAAATCACCTTGAGGCCTCCTACGACGAGTTCATATATATATATACATTAAAAACTATAAAGCGCACTACCTAGACCTCGTCATCGGCCATTATAACCATCTAATAGACGGCATCTCCAACTAGTATCAACATGTAGATACAAAAAACTACAGAGTGCGTCACCTAGACCTCGCCATCGGCCACTGTAACCACCTGGACACCTTCTTTGACAAGTACGGATATTTAGACATCAAAAACTACGGAGCGCATTATCTAGAACTCGTCATTGGGCACCGTAACCACCTGGACACGTTCTTCGACCAGTACGTATATATAGACATCAAAAACTATAGAGCGCATTATCTAACCTCGTCATCGGCCACCATAACCACCAGTACACCACCTCTGACCAGTAGTTATAGCTAGACACCAAAAACTACGGAGCGCACTACGTGGACCTCGGCATCGGCTATTATGACCACCTGGACCTTTTCCGACTAGTACCTACATCTAGACACAAAAATACGGTTCGCGCTACCTTGACCTCGTCAATCAGCCACCATAACCACCAAGACTAAGAGCGTTACGCTCAGTTCCGTCTTTCAACAGTGCCTAAAGACTTTGGGTTCAAATACCAAGCGGGGCAATTTTTTTCTTTTTAATCAGTTTTTGTAATAAGAAATGCATAAAACATTGCTAATTTTCAATAAAAACTATTTTTTATGTTATATTTGCATAAATTAATTATTATATTATTAATTTATTTAATTTAATAATTATATATAATCATATAAGATTATATATAATGTTATGCTGTATACAATTGTATATAAGTTACTTATATATAATTATATATGACTATATATAAGATTTCTTTACTCGGGAACCGCACTAACAAGTGCACACATTTTATGTTCTGAAAATTAATAATAATTGGTATACGTTCCTCATTGATTGGTAAAATATTCGAAAGTCTTACCATGGCTTCGCGATGAATAATAATCAGGGTTTATTGAATCCCAAATGATTGAAGGTACATGTATATACTTTGATTTTCTATAAAATAAAATTTGATTACGCCGTACAGAGAACTATGGCTTTTTAGTGCTACATGTACAGTGTATGAATTAGTTTTCGTTTGTTTATATAATTCAGATGTATATGTTGTACCTCTTACAGTTACTTATACCTCTTAATAACTCGATAACTCAATAACTCTTACTCTTACTTATAGCCCTAGCATATACTTTTATAACATTGATTTGTGCCCCTGTCAAATTAAAGTTATAATTTTTCTCAACAACAGAATTGTAATGTCACTATATACAACTATATATGAGTGTAGATGACTTTATATAAGCATAGATCTGTGGGCTTCCGGGAATACGACTCAAGTCTAATACTATGTAAGGACACCAAAATCGCTTGAAAATCAGTTTAAAATAAAGGACTTAAGTCTTTTTTCTAGGAACCCACATATGTACATATTTATATATGACATTTTATATATGAGTAAATATAACCAAATACTTATAACTATATATAAACTATACTTATAAACTATCGAAATATGTCTTGCAATCCGAGTAATTCATACAAATGTTTTCTACCTGTCCAAGCCAAAATCATACGTCCCGATACCTCGACACCGTTGTCCCAATACATAGCCACCCTATTTTCGCTTATTTCTGATTTAAATTATAAACCTTTTTCAATAAAATCTTGGTTCTATGCATTAATAATAGGGTTGTTATGTATTTTGAATGTAGAAGTATGTAAATCTATAAAAAATACCTTTCTAAAAAGTAAAATCTTGGCAAGTATAAGTTTCATTATTACCCACAATATAAATTAAAAGAAATATGTTATTACCAAAATAAGACGTTCAATTATGAATTTCATGAATACGCTATAATTAAAATAGTAAACTTAAACTAATATTCTATTTAAAAAATAATATAGTTTAAAATAGTTCCATTTTTTACTAATTCTGATAATCTCAAATGAACGCTAAAGAAATTAATGAAATCGATTAATAAATTGGCAAGTATTTTATTTTTATTTGTATATCAATTTCCTTCTTTTAATAATTAGTATGAAGTATACAAATTATTTAAAAAATATTATAGTTTAAAATATTTCTATTTTTTACTAATTCCGATAATCTGAAATAAACGCTAAAGAAATTAATTAAATCGATTAATAAATTGGCAAGTATTACATTTTTATTTGTAAATCAATCAGCGCTTGGATGTGCATCGATGCGTGATCGTAGCTACATGGAAGCGCGATCGAAGCAACTTGGAAGCGCGATCATAGCGACATTGAAGCCTGATCGTATCGACACGGAAGCGCGATCGTAGCAACTTGGAAGCGCGATCATAGCGCCATGGAAGCCTGATCGTATCGACATCGAAGCGCTTTGAACGCATTGTAGTAATATTGAAGCGCTTCGGAAGAGCTTGAAACGTATCTTAGCGACATTGGTGTCGATTGATGTACATGGGTGCAGCATCAACCAAATCTCAGAGGGAACGGATTATCGGACTAACTTAGAGCTTGGCGGAAGCCTAAAACGATAATCTAAATATCTTCGAGGAACCGCCAAACGCCTACAATCAGTGATGGGTGATACTACTCGATACCTGTAAAGCCGGTCGCTACTTTTTTTAAGTATCAATACTTTTTTCTTATATTTTTAGTTTTGTTTTATTTTGCTACGTGATATTTTTCAAACTAAGTATCGGGGCAAAAAGTATCGTATTGAGTTTCTCATGTTTTTTGTATGCATATCCTAATAATTTTCGTTTGACTATAAATAAAAAAATACAATTATATAATTCATAAAACAATCCTTTTTTTACTAATTTTTAAAATAAAAGATTTATCAAGCAGCTTGGTAGCACCTCTATGGGAAACATAGGTATACGTATGCATACATAAACTGTGCCATGGAGAGCACCGCGATTCCATTATACTTTGAATTTACTACATAATCCCACAATTTTTCACCTTTTCCTTTGATATCTCATGTTATGAGAAATCATAATTAAAAGATAATTTTTTTTAAAATCAATTTAAAAATTAGAAGTTAAAGATATCGTTAAAGTATATTGGAGATGATTGGAAAAACAAATTATAGTTGCCAACATTTTACTTTGTGTAAATATTAAATTACATTTTGTTTTTCAACTTTATATACTGGTTTGTCAATTTAGGTCATATTCAAAAGTAAAATAAATGTAAAAAGTATAAATTCAGTAATTTTTTGAAACTGAAAACTGTTTGTTTATTTATAAAAGTATGATTATTAATATGTAACAAATCTGGAGAACAGTGTCAATTTCTTAATCGATATTCTGATTAATTTAAAAAATAATTGATTTTTCAGTATTGATAGTTTTGATAATCGATTTTTTAACATCGATAACTTAGATGCTATATGATGAATACTGATGCACATAAACTTTCATGATCGCTGTATTCAATCAGGATAAAGAACAATGCTTTGAAGATTCTTATATAAATACGTAACGCCTTTTGATTAACTTATTTATAATATAGGTTTTGTCTTTAACGCCACATGGTAACTTTGTTGATAAATGATAGTAGTGTTACTGTGTGCGACAGTCTTAATTAAAATACTACTGAAAATTTAAATGAGTCGATCTCCTTATATGCTATATATATATATATATATATATATATATATATATATATATATATATATGCTATATATATATATATATATATATATATATATATATATATATATATATATATATATAGAGTGGAAAAGGGTCCATTAAAGGGTGAATAATGTGAAAATCCCATTCGTACCGCCGGTGTATCCGCAAGTATAAATAAAGTTACAAGGTGTTGAATCCGTTTCAATCCACTACAGATGAATACAACTCGCATGATTCGCTTGCAAAATCAAACGCCCTCGGATATTTGATAACGAGACATGCTTTTGTTAAACGTTCAACATTATAGATACTGTAAATGCGTCAAAACTACCGGCTCTTACATAGTCATTCAATTTTTACAACACTACATAGTTCACTTCTAAGTCAAAGGGAAGTGCTAAAGACCTTATACTTTCTTTCTCTTTTCTTATAAAAAAACTCCCACTATACAAGCACCATATAATGAAAAATTGGCAAGCGACATAGGTACAATACTGTTTTCCAACATTTGGGCCGATCTTATCAATTCAGCTTTGGGCAAAACTTCGGCCGAGAACTGGCATACGGATATATGGTTGCTAGTACTCAGCCATTATCGGTCCGTTATGTCAGTACTGGCAGTTCTTACATGGGGGTCGGAATGGATTTACCTGACCTTGATCCTTTCTAAATTTGATTGTATTTAACGCGCATTTAGTGTGTGAGTATTTGACAATTTCAATTTCTGGTCGCAACGGCTATTGCCTGAGCTTGATCCAGAAATTGTTGTTGGCTGTTTAAACGAGAAAAATAATATTTTATAGAGAGAAAAAACAAGAAGTTTAGAGAAAAGCGCGAGCAAAAAGGTATGGGACCTTAATTTAAAGAAATGGAATTTACTTACTTGTTAACGTTACTCCTTGCTTCTTTTTCTACTGCTGCTGGCTTCTGCTTGTAGTATATAATTATGTATTCGTGGGAATAGAAATAAATAAAAATCACTATGTTCAAATTTATTTTGAATTTATTATTAATTTACTGCTACATTTGCTCAAGCTGTTAAATGCTTATTGAGCTCTTTAGTCTTAATATACGCACTTTTGTAAAAATAAGAAAATACAGAAAAAGTGTGATATGCATATACAACCAACGAAATTTATGTGAACTCGAACGAGATTGAGTGCGCGAGTTTGAACTTGGCGGTGCGATTGCGGTAGCGAGACTGCGTGGGTGTTCGAATGCGTAAGCGAGAGAGTGCGTAAGCGAGTGTGTAAACGAGTGTGTACACGAGTGTGTTTGGAAGGTCTGGTCCCGGGAGTTTTGTGCCCTCGGAAGACCAACTGTCTATCTATCCCACTACCCATGGAAGAATTAACGAACGGCGCAGTACTGGGCATGTACTTGAGCCGATGCTTTCCAGTGCTGGCCGCCAGAGTCTGGCATTTACTGACACGTTATTGGTATGATAACATCAAAATTAATTGCCCAGTAATGGGTCACTGAGAAACCAGTGCATTTTACGGTATATAAAAAAAATCAAATATCTGGTTTATTTGGGAACTTTATTGAAATGAATAAATTGTATTCATTATTACTTATATTAAAATAAATAAATAAAACTTAAATAAACAATAGAACATTATATCTGTGTCTTCCCGGTATAACCACTTAAGTCCATTTTTCGTGTTTTAAAAATATTAAGGTATTAATTTTTGAATTGCAATTTAAACCTATGTTAAATAAAAACATAGATTATGAAAATTCGGAGTAAAAAATAAAATTCTGCAATTTTTGGCTGTTTTATGTGAAAGTATAACATGTACAGATACCAAAATTACTAAAATCTCAATTTAAAAATAAAATTGACAAAAAAGTGGCAAGTACGTCAGCTGCCAATGCGGCCGTTGGCGCACATGACAATCCCGACTTTTGCGTGGGAAAGTGAAATCGGAATGAGTAGACGAAAATTTTCTCACATCGACCGCGCTTTAATATTGCGACGTTACACCATTGTGCCGAGGGTACGAAGTTAGATCGGCGCACGAGCTCTGAACTCGTTAAACGTATTTTCAAAGACTTTCCTTCTTTCATATAAAACTTCCTGAAACCATTTTCTACCCACTTCATTCAGCTATTTAAACAAATCTAAAAATTCATGTTTAAAGGCACCAATGCGGCTACGTTTTCAACGTCGATTTGGGGGCATCTCAGAGTTTCGAATTTTGTCTACCAGAAACGCGCTACTTGTCGCTTAACATAGCGAATTAATTTTCGCTTCAGCAATACTTTTTTTACAAATATACACCAAAATAAGAAAACTTGTAGTACAGATTTTTAAACAATTACTTTTTAAAAAAGTTGATCTTTTCACGATTTTTACTACTTTTTTAAAGTAAAAAATTATTTTTTCTCCTTATAATACCTGTAATTAAAATTTGTACTACAAATTTATTAATTATATATATACAGAAATCAGCAAACAAAAGTTTGGAGAGAATCTATTGCAAAGTTCATCGCCAACTGCACCATGAAATTTATAAATAATTAAATCAAAAAAAGTTATAAATTATTTTGTTTATTAAACAAATTAGATTATAAAATGTGATTGACTAATACATTAACCTCTTAAAAAGATATTGTCAAAGAAATTACAAAAGCTTTTTCGTAATTTTAAATAATTACAAACTAGAAAATTGTTTATTAAACAATCTTTATATATTCTTTCACCAATTTTCGCAAATCTCGAACGGTCTATATTCTTAAACGGTTAAAAACGTGGCTTAAATAATAAAAAATGATGAAAATAAAGGTCGCATTAACCTAGCATCACCGCTGTGCTTTAAAGGATTAATGTGTCAGTTTATCTGGTAGATGAAGAACAGACTTTGCAATTGCGGATTTTAATAGCTTATTGCTTGTAAATATATATATATAACAAAATTTAATTCTTCATATTTTCTATATATATATATAGAAAATATGAAGAATTAAATTTTGTTAGTAGTAGAAAAACTATAGATAAAAAAATTCTAAAAAATTACCTAATTTTTACGAAAAAATTTTACATTGATCTATAAGTAATATCGTCATAAAATTTGTATCATTTGTACGTTTTTGGGGTCGCTGATTGCGAATCTGAGGACAAAATTAAGAAATACATATAAATACATACGTTGCCTTTACATTAACAATAAAGAAAAATATGTGCCTAACTGGTTAATCAAATCCTTTTAAGTCTTTTTTTTATCTCAGGTGATCCATCTTCAAAGCCTTTTTTATTCTGGTAGCTGTTACTCCTTCAGTTTTGAATATTTTGCTGCGAAAAATTAAGATAAGTAATTTGATCATTACTAATATACGTGTGAAATTATTTTTTATGGTTTTTTGGTTTGTTATACTGAACCGTATCTTTCTTCGTTTTAATAGAGTACAGGGAACCATAATTTAACAGAGAAAACCATAGGCCATATATATATATATATATATATGAATAATAATGCTTTACTTTTCCAGAATAATTGAAGACACCTGATTTAAAAATCAATTATTTTAAATTAATAACTGTTGATTTTGAAGTACGTATATTCTTGTGATTTTATGATTAAAGTAAATTCTACCTTAATTGAGAATTATAGTTGCTAAAAACCAAAAAGACAAACTTGTGAAAATTACGGGTATACGTGGAAGAAGCACTTAATAGTATCAGATATTTGATAATCTATGCAAAGCCGCGGCTACAGCTAGTAAATATGTATATACATATATATATACACACATACATACACACACACACACACACACACATATATATATATATATATATATATATATATATATATATATATATATATATATATATATAGATTATAAATATATCTTAACTTTTAATAAAGAATAAGTTGTAAAACAAAGTATATTGGGTTTTTAAAGAAAAATTCCCAAAAATTACATTCTTTTTACGTCTACATTATATATAGTAAATGAAAAACTGAGTCTAACGATAGTTAACCAGTGTATTTACATGCATTCTGAGGTAATGAGTTAACGTTTGCAATAGAGCAGAAGCGCCAATATCCCGGAGCTAGAATTCGCTTTCCTTCTCAACGAGTCAGTGCGTCGTCCTTTAATTGAAGCAGCAACGGCCTGCGATGCGCGGGGAATATAGATATAGGCACAGTTAGCCTTAATCGTACGCTGACCTACTAATTAACTCGAGCGCACCAGGCGCTGTACGTATATGTAGCGCATCTTTCGACGCATAATAGCGCCATATAATAGGGAACTTGCATGAAAATTTTCTCCTTGTCCGTGTCTGCGATATCGATAGAGACCCTAAGCCGACTTTCAAATTTGTTTGAATTTTTCAAAAGAATTAAAGTTTCTTTGTGCAATGTGACGTCACGACAATTTTCATATCGCAGTTTTTTTATTTGAAATATTGCAAAAATTTTAAAAGTTCACAAAGGAAATGTACTATAATCTGTCAGAATATGATATAAAAAAATTTCATGCAATTTACCTATAGGAGAAGTGTTGGAATATCGCTATGCTTTAGCATACGTATGTGTGTAACTGTAGTTGTACACTACTACATGCTTGTACAAAAATGAATCGACTTACTAAGAAATGTCCCAAAGACATAAACTGAAATGCGAGATATAGAAAAGAGTGGGGAACTATATGCGTTAGCCCCGATATTCTCTTATGCCCTTTTGTCAAGTGTTTTTAGTCGTACTAGAGCATCTAGCTAGAGCAGTCGCACATTACTGACGTTATTCCTTTCTTGTGCAAGTTCGAATAAACAAAAGTTATTTTATTTGAAATATACATTGTGTATTATCATTTATTTAACACCCATTTTCAATAAGAAGCTATAGATCGCGGTGCTGCTCGCAAACTGGAAAAATATCTGATTTTCTGTATAAAATATATATGTATAGTAAAAAAATTGCCATGTTTATATCTGCTGTAAAATTTAGTGTTTACTAGAATCAATGATGAATAGTAAATCGAACGCACCAAAAGTAAATTAAATATACCGTTTTCCCTCTGATGGTCACGTATTAGTGTACATTTCGAAAGTCGTCACCAAAAGCAGTTTTCGGTTATCTTTAAAGAATGTTAATCGTAATATTTTACAAAAATTTTAATAAAATGTATCTTGCAGCAACTACAAAAACTTTAAAAAGTCATTTGTTTAAAATTTCGATTTATTAATAAAATATTCATTAATTTTTTTTAAGTTATTTGAATTACGGAAATATTGATTGCAGGATGAGCAAACATTTGACGAATATTGTATAAGTAAGTCACGTATCGTTTCTAGCGACTTTTGGTAATAGCGCGCTATAATTCAAAATTAATAACGAACAAAATAATGTCTCTTAGAGTAGGAATCCCCGCGGGCGCACCTCGAGCTTGGGTGCACCGCGAGATCGGGCGCATCCCAAACTCGGGTAGAGCGCGCCTGAGACCTTATCCACTAACTTTAGCGCCAGCGTTAAATGGATTTTAGCACTGAAAAATGACGTTAAAGTAGACTTAACGCCAACTTTAAACGCATTACGACAGCGCTATCATTTTTAACGCCCGTGCAACCTTCGATAATAGACATAATGCAGGCGTAATGACATTTTAGCGACAAATATTGAAGACGCTTGACTTCGTGCGCTAGCCCTGATACAGGCACACCCGCCGCGTATGCTAACCCGCGGAAACGAGACTAAATTCCGGAATACACGTGCTCCTGTAGTAAAGTTGGCGCACGGGGGTCGACTCCCAGGGTACACTTGCAATACCCTTCCCATGCAAGAAAATTCTAGTGGCCCAATATTGGACGAGTACTTTTTGCCAGATATTCAGTACTATCAGATATTACTGTTCTAATACTGGGGCAATACTAAAATGATAACATTGGCAAGTATATTTTAAAATAACATTTTACAAAAATTAGAAGTTAAAAAGTAGGTTATGACAAATCCGTGATACTTTTGTTTTTCAATCTGACGTGCTGAATTTTCAAGTCCGGCTGAGTACTGGTATTACAGTAAAACCAGACATTTATAATAAAAATTTCATTACTGGCCCGTTGTTATCATTCCAGTAAAAAAAAGTGCCGGAGTGATGCTGGCGTCGAATTAATTGTTTAGCAGTAAAGAGCCAGCAGTGGCCCGTGTTGTCAGTAATGGCAATTCTTACATGGGTTGGGCTGGAGTGCTTGCTGGAATTTTTCTGACGCGTGCGTGGACAGCCTCGAGCATTTCGGAAGGTCGCTCCGGCACATCCTTAAACGCGAGGGTACCGCAGGGACGCAAGCGAACTCGTCTCAGCCAAACCTGAGCCCGAGCACGACCCGCGTGCTTCTGTGTAACCCCTTCAGTGCGGAGGACACCGCGAGGGCACAGCCTCAATAGATGTGAGTTTGCTTGTGTCACCGTGGTCTACCCGGGTACCTATTCAGTAACTTTAGCGCATCGTTAAGTCCGACTTAGAGCATGCGTTATCAGACTTTGCACTTGTTTTTAACGACTGGCGCTTACGTTATCACTGATAACGCAAGCGTAATCGGCTAAAATCAATATAATGCTGAGTACACACTGCGCTATATAAGCGTAAAACAGGGTTTACGGCAAAGTTATAAAGACAGCTTTTCAAGTGTCTTTATAACTTTTAAGCAAATAGCGCGTATGCAGCGTTGTTTCTCTCTCATGCCTTACAACTCTACTATTCGAGTAAAAATGACATATAATTACATATAATTGAATACAAATTCTTCTCCCTATATTAAATATAAATTTTAGGGTATTTGAGTTAAGATGATACTACTCCCCCCCCCCCCCCCCCCCCCCTATTGACGTCAAATACGGGGAACCAATATTTTTACATTTTTTTTTATTTTTCTAAAATATCTCTCTGAAAAGTTGCAGTTTTCTATAGGGACAAAAACGTTTCATAGAGATATTTGCTCGATATTGAAAATAAAATAAGAAAAATGGTTCCTTGTATTTGTCGGTCACGGATGGCTTTAGCATCACCTTATATATAATGGCTTCATCATAGGTAATCATACCTACATACATTTCATGTACGATTATCAAACACATTGACAAGAATTCACATTCAAGTTTAAAAAAAAGTAAAGTTAGAATTTTGTTAAATAATGTTCGTAAGTCTGTCAAACTCTGCTAAAGTCTGCCTAAGTCTGCCAAACTTTATCTAAGTCTGCCAGACGCTGCGAAAGTCTGCCTAAGTTTGCTATACTCTTCGAATTCTTTTTGAAAAATCTGGTTATTCAGAAAAAATGATTTCTGCTAAACTCGGCTAAACTCTGCCTAACTCCGACAAATATCCGAAATACACGAATTAACCAGAGTTTGGCAGAATTTGGCAGAGTTAGGCAAAGTTACGCGGAGTTAGGCAGAGTTTCGAAGAGTTAGACAGAAATGAAGAAATGTGTGGAGTTGATTTATCTCAAACTTAAAATAAAAATATCTCCGTAATTAAAATCAATTATTAATGAATGTATGTACATAAAATTAACGAACTTTTTAGACGTCATTTTAGTTTACAATTAACTTATAAAAAAATTGAAAAGTTAAAAGGTACTCTAAAATAATTAACTAGTTAAGTTAAAAGTTTGGTGTTCGCAAACACTATCTAACATAAGTTAAAAGTTTGGTATTTGTAAAAACTATCTAAGTTAAGTTCAAAGTTATTAAGTTTCTAACTTTTTAACTTAACTTGGAACTTTTTTACTATTTACTCCCGAACCATGCTTAAAATGTGGATTCATCGCATAAATTTGTAATCGAAAATCTAGAAATGAAAATATATTGTCAAACTAAATAATTGTTAATACATTTTTATTTTATCGGTAGTATTCATTTATCACGTTATTCCTTTCCTCGATTTCTTCCGCGTAATATGCTGCTCACCTGTTGCAACGCCGTTACCCTAAGCGGGTCCTGGGCGTAGTCGTCCAGAGCGCACGGGTGGGTGCCTATCACCACTACACAGCGCATCCTCAGGTTGCGGATAGAGGAACGACCCCTGAGAAAGAGGTTAGCTGCGAATAAAGCGAATAAGCAGTCGCGGACAGCCGATAGGCCCAGGCGTGGGTGTGATGAGCCCGCACTGGCGAACGCATTCATCTAGAAACACTACGCAAGCACCGCAACAACTACAAACACTATACAAAATATCCTATCTTACTTTCTTCTTCTACCTTACTCTGTAATCTATCTCTTTTACCACACATTTCAAACAAAAAATGGGCCAAAAATCCTGCTGTCGTGGAGGATGCGGGAGCGATGACAACTGCCCTGAGAGGGGATGTGTAGAATGATTCGCCACCTGGTCTTACATGGCAACTAAGCCAGCGATGGCGCGCTGCCTTGCAGGGGGGCGTTAGGATATGAGAATGAAACCGAGTGTGTCTGACGACGAGTTGACTATGTCCTCGCCAAAGCCAGAAAGCTCTCATACTTAGTTCTAGGGAGGTATGAGGGTTATCACCCCTAGACGGATGGACTCACCTGCGATCGGAACAGGATCCAAAACGCGCGGGTTTAACTTACTATCATGGCTCAAAGAAAACAAAACCAAACCAAAACGAAAAGAAACTTAAGGGTGGGAACCTGGAATGTACGCAGTCTACACAGAGCAGGCGCGTTCCGGGAAATCATAAATGAAACTGAGAGGTACAATTTAGATTTGGTAGCAATACAAGAAACCCGATGGAAAGATAACGCGATGCTAGGATCCGGTAACTTCACCTTTTTATATGGGGGCGCGAGCGGGTATTCTCTAGGCACCGGATTTCTTGTTAACAAAAGCATCATACATTCCGTTAAAAGTTGGAATTTCGTGAATGACCGACTCTCGTATATCATCATCGAGGGAGCGTGGTATAATTACGTGGTTATTAACGTCCACTGTCCCATGGAGGACAAAGAGGAAGAAGTAAAAAATCTTTATTATGAAACTTTAGAGCAATTAATCGACCAATTCGCGTCTTACGACACCAAAATAGTAGTGGGGGATTTCAATGCTAAAATAGGGAGAGAGGAAATGTTTAGGCCCACCATAGGCAAAGAAAGTCTGCACGAAACCAGCAATGATAACGGTATTATGGTCATAAATTTCGCAGCCGCAAAAGATCTTATAGTCAAGACCACGTGCTTCAAGCACAAGGATATACACAAGGCAACGTGGACATCGCCGGATGGGGCCACGCACAATCAAATCGATCATTTTCTTATTGATAAGAGGCGCCACACGAATGTACTCGACGTAAGGACCTATAGGGGGGCGGATTGCGACTCAGATCATTATCTAGTAGTGGCCAAATTAAGAGCCAGATTAGTAGCCGGTCAAAATAGTAAGCGAGCGAACAAAGTAGAAACCTTTGATATTGGAAAACTACGAAGCGGGATAGAGCGAATCAAGTACCAAGTAGAAGTTAGCAACCGATTTCAGGCGCTCGAGGAAACGGATGAACAGACGGGAGTAGATGACGATCCGAACAGGTTGTGGGGGGCTATCGAAAAAACTTTAAAGGGGGCCGCGAACAAAGTACTGGGTAAGAAAAAAAGGCCGAAGAGCAAACCATGGTTTGACGAAGAGTGCGAACTCTGGTTTGAAAGGCGCAAGAAGGCTAAATTAGATAGTGTACACAATGAAAGCGGTAGGGCCGTAGAAGAATACCATGAAATAAGAAAGCAAGTACGTGTGATTTACAGAAACAAGAAGCGCGAGTATCAGAAAAATGAAATTAGAAAAATAGAAACTAATAGTAGGGAAAATAACCCGCGCGAGATGTACAAAGGAATAAACGCTATTAGGAAGGGTTTTCAGAGTAGATCGCAGTTAATGAAAGATAAGGACGGGAACCTCGTGACAAGCGAAAATGAACTATTGAAATTATGGAAAGATTATTTCGATAAGTTATTAAACGTGCATGAAAACTCCGAGGAAATGGGAGACGAAATCCACACTGCTGAACTCCATATGGACGAAACGACCTACAAAGAAGTAGAGGCCGCGATCAAAAAGCTAAAAAACAATAAGGCCGCAGGAAACGATTCTATACCAGCTGAACTACTTAAATATGGAGGCACCGCGCTTACATCTAAAATTTTTTATCTAGTATGTGCTATTTGGAGAAATGAAACAATACCAGAAAATTGGAAAGAATCCATCATCATACCGATCTTTAAAACGGGAGATAAAACAGACTGCAATAACTACCGGGGAATCTCACTTTTAGCTACCTGCTACAAAGTTCTGTCAAACGTAATACAGGCCAGACTCACACCATTCGCGGAAGATATAATAGGAGATTATCAGTGTGGATTCCGGCGCAACAGGTCAACGAGCGATCAAATGTTTACCATAAGACAATTATTAGAGAAAAAGTGGGAATATTGCGAAACTATACACCAGCTATTTGTGGTCTTTAAGAAAGCGTACGACTCTGTCAAACGAAGCAAAATGTATGAAATCCTAGTGCTCCTTGGCGTACCAAAAAAACTCGTAAAATTAATTCAAATATGTCTGAACGGAAGCACTGGAAAGGTCCGAGTAGGCGGTAATGTATCCGAATCGTTCATGATACGCGACGGTTTGAAGCAAGGGGACGGGCTTTCAACGGTACTCTTTAACCTGACGCTAGAGCATGTTGTTAGAAAAATGCAGGCTAGCGAGCTAGGCGCAACACTCAACGGAACAACGCAAATTTTAGGCTATGCGGATGACTTGGATATAGTGGGAGATAATGGTGAAACGGTGGCGAGAAATGCGGAAATCCTTATAAATGCGGCTAAAAACACGGGGTTAGAAGTGAGCGAATCGAAAACGAAATATATGATCATGGAGAAACTGGGCATTCGCGAAGCAGAGGGGATCTCAGAGTCGGAAATTTCACTTTTGAAAAGGTTAGCGAATTCAGATATTTAGGTACAACTATAAATGATCGAAACGAAATTAAAGCCGAGATTAATAAGAGACTTCATTCGGGTAATGCCTGCTTCTACGCTGTGAACAGATTACTTAAGTCAAAGCTACTGTCGAAAAATGTCAAAATAAGGATATATAGGACTATAATAATGCCGGTAATCTTGTATGGGAGCGAAACCTGGGCGCTCACTAAAGCGGAAGAAAATCGTTTTAGGGTATTTGAAAATAAGGTTCTGCGGAAAATATACGGGCCAAAGAAAGATGAGGAAACTGGGGAGTGGAGGAAACTGCACAATGACGAGCTACATAATTTGTACGCGTCACCAAATATTAACAGAATAATAAAATCACGGAGACTAAGATGGGCAGGGCACGTGGCAAGAATGGGCGATGATCGTACAGCAGCGCGCATAATGAAAGGAAAACCGAAAGCAACGCGACCTCTTGGTAGACCTAGACGCAGATGGGAGGATAACGTAAAATCAGACGTAACTGAAATTGGGCGGGAAGGCGCGAAATGGATGGGGTTGGCACAAAATAGGGAAACGTGGAAGGCTTGCGTAGATGAGGCAATGAACTTTCGAGTTCGAAATGCCATTTAAAAAAAAAAAAAATAAATAAATATGCTGCTCACACGAATTAAAAATTAATATTACACTTTTCATGAAAGCATTTAAATCGATTTTGAAGAAATTAATTTACGTTTAAAAAAAATGAATAATAACTAAATTCAAATTTTGGTGATTGTTTATGTTCATATTATCACAGAATGAGCAGACAGCCATTAAAAATTGCTAAATATAATTTCTGATGTATATAGTTTCGTCTATTGTTAAAACGTGCATGACCCATGTATGGAAAATTAATACAATTTAAATAACGTTGAATACATGATAGCTAAGCGTTTACATTGCGTTATATAGCTTGTCTAGATTTTTAACGACGTGTTTTCGTATTAATTTCACGTTTAGCAGAAGTATTCGCTAAATTTAATGAGAATAACGCTGTTGATAACGACTTAACGCTTATCGACTGCGCTGAGCTAAATTCAAAATAACGCGCATTAAAGTTACTAAATAAGTACCCTGGTGGCCGAAGCGAGCCTCGCGCGTGCGAAGCAGACCGCTCTCGAGCACTCGGACCCCGTCTCAAACGTGGGGCAGTACGCATGAGCGCTCGGCATCCCTCCCTACCCTCTCATCCGCGGGGTGCACCGCTCGTGCTGGGACTCCACCTCGCGGTTGAGGGGCGATCAAATACTCAAGTATACAAAGTAAAGTGCTTAGAGTACTTATCTCTAGTATGCAAGTACACTCTGTAAAGTACTTGAACTTGCCCTTTTTCTTTCAAGTAAAAGTTCGACACACACATATACATACATGCATCCACATACATGCACGCTCGTACTATTACGCAATCGTAACTAGAGACCCACTTAGCGCGATTCCTTAAATATTTAGAAGACACCAATTGATGCCTCCTCGGGCAAGAGAAAATTTCTTGGAATACGAATGCTCCTGTGGCAAGGTTGGCGCCAACTTCCACGGTTCACTCGCGTTACTCGTACGCTGGGGTGCATGGAACAATTTGACTCGCGCACACGCTACTGTGAATGCACTGTTATAGTTGTATAATTCGCGTATAAAATAAAAATCGCGAATCATTGAATTTATTTGTTATTGACGAAGATTAACCTAATTCACCAATTCGCGACGAAGACTAACGCATTTCGCAAGCCCGCGACGATACTATTCGTCAGTTCGCGACATTTTTAGATCAAATATTAACCTTTCTAATTTTTTTTAAATAATTAGATAATATAAATACAAAATAAAATTAATAAAAAATAAAATAAAATCGACGTTAATAAAACAAAAGGTAAAGATCACTAAAAAATAGAATAAGAATTATGAGTTAAAAAATGTATTATTATATAAAAAAGAGCAGCGATGACTCAGTTCTTCGGCAGCTCTATGCTGAAAGCAATTCAGTTTAATGTGCTTATCTCCCATCGTTGTTCTGATTAAATCCGTTAGTCTTCGCCGCAAACTGGTGAAATCTGTTAGTCTTCGTCGCCAACTGGTGAATTCGGTTTGACTTCGTCGCGGGCATGCAAAACGCGTTACTCTTCGTCGCGAGCATTGAATCGCGTTAGTCTTCGTCTTAAAACGGATTCGGTTATTCTTCGTACAAGGCGTCGATAATTATTTTATTGGCTGAAACGCTGCCCAGTAGGTATTTAGTTAGATTATTTTAATGGTCTTATTGTATCATTTAGTGATATAGCTCCTACATACCTTATATTCTACTTGTTCCATTGTACCCCAACTTAATAGTACATTATACAACGAGGGCAAAAAGTAAAATATTTTTCCGGCGGGCGAGTTTACTGCCCGAGCGAGCGAAGCGAGGGCAGTATCACGTGAGGGAAAAATCGACTTTTTTCTCGAGTTATATATAGTACTTTATGCCCATCTTAACTGTGGCCACTTTTTAACTTGAAAAGCGGGACTAATAGACTGTTAAAAGACAATCGAAAATCAGGGTTATTAGTAGAACTTGATGAAATAAAAGAATTTTGACTGTTTTCTAGCGAAGTCACGTAATGTAATCAAATTTAAATAAAGACAAATTAAAGTTTAATAGGTTACCTACAAAAATAAACGAATTCGATTCTTGTAAAAATTTGGCGATATAATCGGTTGGAGATTTTAAAAAGGAAGTTTTATAAATCATAATTCGTTTTTTCTTCAATTTACAATTATTACACAATTATACAAAAGGTCTATTACTACTCAATGAAGGGCAAGCGACTTTGTTTTTTTTTCTACATATAAGTATTTTGATGGCTGCATACTAACTACAATAAAATATACTATAATTATATCATGCAAATATATATCTATCATTTATTTTTAATCGACTTCAAAGAGAAGGAAGTTATCAATTTGACCGGTATGGATTTTTATGTCTGTTCGCGCATAACTCCTCAATGGATGCATCGATCTCGATACTTCTTTTATATCTGATAAAGTATGTTTTACTGATGGTCCCATACAAATTCCAAGTCGATACTGGGCCAATACCACCACTACTGGCCAATTAAACAGTTTCTTACATCAATGTTTCCGTTATTTCGTAAATTTTGATGCATAACTTCTTTCCAAATGTTCCCATTTCGATAATTTTATTTTGTTATCTGTTAGAGTTATTTTATTGGTTGTCTTATACAAATTTTAAGGCGGTATTGTGCCAATACTACCAGTACTAACGGAATAAAAATGTATAATCATAATTTCTTTTGGACCAAATATATATACGAGTATAAACGAGGTCTGTCCCAAAAGTATCCGACCTACCTCGATTTCTCGGCGCTTGATTTACTCTTCGTCTTCCGGGGGATGGCATCCTTCAAAGTAGTCCCGATTTGATTGAACAAGACGCTCATATCGATGTTTCCACTTATTAAAGCACTCTTGAAAGTCAGACTTCGGAATCGCCTTTAGTGCATTCGTCGCATTAGTTTCAACAGTCTGTTTATTGTCGAATCGATGTCCCTTAAGCGGAATTTTCCGGATCATAACCATAAACCCATGACTCATCACCAGTAATAACCTTTCTAAGAAAGTTTTCATCACTATTAATCATTTCCAAATTGTCCTGAGCGATTTCTAATCGAAGGTTTATTTGCTGGTCTGAGAGCAGTTTCGGGATGAATTTTGCACACACACGAGTCATTCCCAAATTCTCGGTTAAAATTCGCCAAACAGTACTTTTTGGTATTCCAAGTTCATCTTCCAGTTCTCTCACAGTCAAACGACGATCTTGTTCAACTGCGACACGCACACGCTCGACATTATCCGACGATGTTCCCGTCGAAGGTCGACCAGAACGAGGATCACTGTCAACAGATGTGCGGCCACTTTTGAACCGCCTATACCACTCTTTTATTTGTGTTTTGCCCATACACTCATCTTTAAAGGCCTTTTGCAACATTTCAATAGTTTCCGCACAACTTTTACCGAGATTAAAGCAAAATTTTATGCAAATTCGCTGTTCGGTTCGTTCTGCCATTTTTAGCAATAAGCAAATTGCGACGAACGCAAAAAAGTCGTTGTAAACAAATACACGCTGCGTGGGAACTAAGGCGTTTCATCGGTATCTCAGGCTACTGACGAGAAGGTTAGGAGTTGCTGGTGACGTTCGTACCCTCCAGAGGTCGCCTGAGTCTCTCCGCGTGAAGATATGAACGTAGGTCGGATACTTTTGGGACAGACCTCGTATGTGTACATACACACTCGGGAAAAACTCGCTCATATATAGACATATATGGCGATGTATGGAAAACATACTGTAAGGGATCAGTAGTTAGTAGGTATGGCACTGAGTAGAGACGTTCCCGCGGTCACGTGACTCCTCTCCAAAATCTCGAGCTGCTCGCACGCTCGCACCTCGCGTGAATAAATTCAGCAGAACGCGAATAGCCGTCGATCGACTTGTATCCACTGTGCGTTGCTGCTAGACGCCGTGTGCGCTACTACGAGACGCCCTGCTTGCCTCATAGGTAAATTTTATTATATTTCTCGCGAACGGGACTAATAATGCAATTATGCATATTGATATAATGTTCAGTTTTTGTAAATTGATAAACGCAGTCCGAAAAGACACCCGCCGCGCTGTATTTAAATTGTGCTGTAGTCTACTCAAATGTAAACGCGCCCAGTTGGGGTAATTAATTTTTAATCATAAATATTAATCACGATCGGTCGAACTCGTTGGTAAATTTTAATCATCTTTTAGCGGCTTGTAACGTGCGAGATTTGCTGTGAGCAAAGCAAGTCGACTCTGCTGCATCCGGATACTAGACCCACTTAGAGTTGATTTTCGAAAATTTACGGCCTGCTGGTCGGAAAACGGCCACTTTAGTCCCGCTATATGAGCATGAGAATAGTATATTACGCATCTAGGAAGGTAAAGAATTGGCGAATCCATAGCACGAGCCGAAGGCGAGGGTGGCCAACACGTGTTATGTGGTCGCCATTTTACCTCCCATGGTGCGTATTAGTATATTGTACAACTAGAGGGGTAAGAGGACCGTTTCTAGTGAGGGTGAGACAATTTTAACACGAGACGGAGACGAGTGCTAAAATCATCACTCGAGCTAGAAATTGCCCTCCCCCTTCCCTGATAGAAAATTGACCATCATTTATGGCCTGTTCACTATCTATTGACCAACTTCCATGGTCAATTTGTAGCCAACATTTACACCAAAAGTTGAACATAATATGAGTAAAGATAAATGTACTATAACCTCAAATACATGTATAAAAGTTTAAATTCGCACAATGTTTTTTGGTTTAAACGAATTTACAATATAAAATTTAGCTTACTGATGCGAGGAGATATATAAGCGAAGTTGCAGTATACATACATTCTACAAATTTTAACTCTGATTCTATACGTAAAATATATGCCCATGATGCTCAGTATAGTATAGTATAAGTCCATGCGCACGCGAACGGCGTCGGGCGCTTATAGGTTGTTTGTTTGCTAAAAGCATATAAGAACATAAGATGCAAGAATAACATTGATTAGTATATATATATATATATATATATAGGTACACCAGAAATATACAGATACAAGAGAAATAAGTTTGTATTCATCTTATTTATCGTATATACAATAAACATAAAAGATATGTATATATATATATATATATATATATATATATATATATATATATATATATATATATATATATATATATATATATATATATATATATACCAATCAATGTTATTCTTATGCTTATGTGTCCCAACACACATGCAGACATGCATACATTCACGGTATGTTGACAGGCTTGGAGTCTAGGGAGACAGCAGACCCTTATCTGTTTGAAACATATAAAGAAAAACTTAGTTTTGCGTTGTAAGCAGTTTAGCAGATTTTGCTTAAAAAGTTGAGCAGGATTGCTGAGTAAAATGTGCCCAATAGAATCAAGTAAATGTTACTTAACCACTAAATAAATTTTTACTTAAGTCGTTGAGCTAGAGCAGTTCGACAAATTCAACGCAAATAAATAAGCAGTATTTGTTCCAGTTTATGTATTAATTTGTTAATTAATATATATTTATTAATCCAGACGATTAAATTAAACTAAAATTTACCGTACATATCTTAAAAGAAATATAAGAAAAAATATTTGTAGATTAGGTTTGAATATTTTCAGCATGAAGGCTCGGTGTGCAACATACTAGTATAATTTTTTAATTATTTGTTCTCTTTTAAATATCTAATTCGTATTGAATTATTTTAGGATCAATAATCTTTATTTATAAATAATTCTATAAATTACACCACCTTTTGGCCATAAACCGTTGGCCATAAGTTGGGCTATTGACCATAAAATAGGCCATAAATTGACCACACACCATAAAATTAGACATTATATGGCGAATAGTTAGTCAACGTTTCTACCAGGGTTGTTACACACCGTACTTTTTTTGACAAGTGCATGTAAGGTCCTTTTTTAAGCATATAGAGCGAATGGGGAGTTACACATTTTGAGTCGTGCGCCAGTTACTTACAGAATGAAATTACAATTTCATCTTCTAAATAATAATTTTCCAAAATTATCCAAATTTTCCAAAATTATCCAAATTTTCCAAAATTATCCAAATTTTCCAAAATTATCCAAATTTTCCAAAATTATCCAAATTTTCCAAAATTATCCAAATTTTCCAAAATTATCCAAATTTTCCAAAATTATCCAAATTTTCCAAAATTATCCAAATTTTCCAAAATTATCCAAATTTTCCAAAATTATCCAAATTTTCCAAAATTATCCAAATTTTCCAAAATTATCCAAATTTTCCAAAATTATCCAAATTTTCCAAAATTATCCAAATTTTCCAAAATTGTCCAAATTTTCCAAAATTGTCCAAATTTTCCAAAATTGTCCAAATTTTCCAAAATTGTCCAAATTTTCAAAAATTGTCCAAATTTTCCAAAATTGTCCAAATTTTCCAAAATTGTCCAAATTTTCCAAAATTGTCCAAATTTTCCAAAATTGTCCAAATTTTCCAAAATTGTCCAAATTTTCCAAAATTGTCCAAAATTTCCAAAATTGTCCAAATTTTCCAAAATTGTCCATAATTTCCAAAATTGTCCAAATTTTCCAAAATTGTCCAAATTTTCCAAAATTGTCCAAATTTTCCAAAATTGTCCAAAATTTCCAAAATTATCCAAATTTTCCAAAGTTATCCAAAATTTGAAAAATATTATTTAGGACCGGGGGGTAATGGTCATTACCACCCGCTGCAACGGGAGGTAATGATTACCTCCGCTCCGGCGAAAATGCTCGAAATGCTCAACTTGCCATTCACTTGAGATGCATGGAAAAGGGCCTATAACATGCACGTGTTAAGAAAATTATTTTTCCTCACACCTGCACCGAAAATACACATTTTTCTCCAGATGCCCGGAAGAAAAAGTCGTACTTTCGGTGCAGGTGTGGGGAAAAACGCGTTTTTGTGCAAGTGAGACAAAAGTATTTTTTAAATAAAAATATCAAAGCTTAGTCCGTCAATTTGAGTGTTATCATCAACATGATACATCCAATATTGGGCATTAAAGCTATCTGAGTCCAGTTTTTCAAGCCTTATTACAAAAATTGCAATCGGAAATTCATGTAAGTCATATATGTCCGTATATGATCATGTATCATTTATGATCATATATGTGCAATTTCAAACACATTTGACCAGATATTTTCCATGTTGAGTGTACATATGTATAGGTGTTACTTTAAGAAAACTTAAAAGAGTAGAATTAATTTCTGTAATAACGGGGTTGAAAAAACAGCAGGCTCAATCAAATGTTTATTATCTTTATGTAATATAAAGTCAACATTTATTCAAATTACAACTTTTTCGAGTTAGCGCCAAAAATTTCAGCTAATTACTATATACTATAACTAAATGTTGACTTAGAGCGGTATGTATTTTGAAATCGGTTCAATTAAAATAAAAGAATTTTATAATAATTTATTGTTAGTATATTTACCTTATTAAAGTATACTATAGAAAATTTCCTTGTTAAAATTGTAATTCAAATTTTTCTAACTACATTAATAGAATTTTAAGACGTACTTTTTTTAATACATTAAAAAAAATTAAATAACTTCAACTTCGAGAAACTGATTTCGCTAATTATTCTTGCTAATTTAGATACAAATAATATCACAGTGATTGATACAATAAAACAGAAATGAAATATATCAAAGTTTGAATATCTGAAAAGTCTTTTTAGACAATATCTAAAATCAGTTTCTCAAAGGTTATACGTAAATTGATGTAAAAAAATAATTCTTTATAACTTGTTTAAACAATTGTTGTTTAAACAAATTAATAAAAATTGATATTTAATAAAAACTAATAGTGACAACCGATTCTACGGTAAATATTACTAAAGAAACAACTATTACTTTTGTCAATTCATCTACTAATTTGTTGCAAAAGGCTTACAAGCAATTTAGTAAAAAAATGTACAAATTATAGAAATTGAATAGTGAAAATATGATTGAACACCAAAAATAATATACTGATATTATCATCTACTTTTCAGTTTTTAGTAAATATCTCTCAGGAAAGTTGTTGTCCTAATCAAAAGCAACTTTCGAAAGAGATATTTTCTCAAACTAAAAAAGTAAATAAAAAAAGCAGGGTTGGGTAAGTTTTTAATTTTTAAAAAGTTAAGTTATCAGTTAAGAGTTACTGACTGAAAAAATAATAAAGTTAAAAGTTAAGTTAAAAAGTTAAAATTTTAAATTAAATTAAAAAGTTAAAATTTTAAATTAAGTTAAAAAGTAAAAATTTTAAATTAAATTAAAAAGTTAAAATTTTAAATTAAGTTAAAAAGTTAAAATTTTAAATTAAGTTAAAAAGTAAAATTTTTAAATTAAGTTAAAAAGTTAAAATTTTAAATTAAGTTAAAAAGTTAAAATTTTAAATTAAGTTAAAAAGTTAAAATTTTAAATTAAGTTAAAAAGTTAAAATTTTAAATTAAGTTAAAAAGTTAAAATTTTAAATTAAGTTAAAAAGTTAAAAGTTAATACATATTAAACTATGAACAAGCTTTTTCTTAGATAGGCTTTCACACTTATACACAGACTTATATACACACGCGAAATATAAAATGTGGTACACACTGTTTTCCGTCAAACAAAAAAGATGTATAAATTAAATTAGTCTTCCTAGTCTATCAAATTGGAGTATCTAGTAGGATAGCTCTACTAGGAACTAGAGATTATTCCCCTAGAGAGAACTAGCGATCTTCACAGTACCGTTTGTTAACAATTGCTCTACGTGCACGTGTAAAAGAATAAGTCTGAGACAAGTCTGGCAAAAGTCTGCCTCACAAAGTCTTGCAAAAGTCTGGCTACGGAGATGATCCCAGACTATAAACTAGTCTATATACCAGACTTTTGTTGAATTATGTCACGGAAAGTTACTTTTACACACAAGTATACACTTATTGTTAATATCGACAAGAATCGTAAAAAATAATAATTTTCGATTAAACCGTGGATACTTTTTTTTAAATATAGCTATCTTGTAGGAAATTTAAATATTTGTAAAAAAAGAGACAAAAATTTAGGTTACTGCAGAAATGACGGAACGCTATGCTTTTGTTTTGCATTTTTTGCTAAAAGCACGGGGATTTTATTTAAATACATTTATACATAAATTGAATTGTTATTATCTCGGTCGCACAAAGAAAAATAAATACAATAAGGATTAAATATACTGTATTCGCGTTTCATATAATATACATTGGAAGTATATTGATATTACATAGTCAATAAGGTAAGCAAAAGGAAACAAATCCAAGGAAACTAATCAAACTGATGCCCGAATACAATACGATTTGAATTATAAAGGAAACGATATATTCAATTCAAACGTATACGTTCATTCTAATTCTCCAGAGCTGTAATAGTTTAAGATTAGCTTATAAAAAACAAACACTGAGTTTTAACAGAATTTTGAGATCTTCCGTAAACTTTTTCTATTTTCTAGCATTTTAATTTTATAAAACACATATATCTTTTGATGATAAAACATAAATTAAAATTAAAATTAAAAATTAACTTGAATGTACTTGCCCCTGGCCGATAATAAATACACGTTTTCACTTTTTACAATAAAGTTCAAGGTAGTTCTTTCACAAGAATCGACCTTAAATATAAAAATTTATGTAATAATTTGTTTACATATTATAATATGATAAGTGTTATACTATGAAAGAGGGATACTTCGAGTGACAACAAATTTTCTTTTATGAATATTTTGATATTGGAAAGTTAGATATCACGTCAACTAGAGTTCGATTTTACAAAAGATCTGAATCTCTTTTATTCACCCGATTTTAATTAAAAAGACCTAATTTTGACCCTTAAAAGATTTCAGGGGGACTTACTCATATAAAAATTAAAAAATAATCAAAGTTTGTAAAGCTGCCGCCAATTATTTATAACTTGGTACACGTGTTTTTGTAAGTTATTCCGTGAGAAGTATAAACTTTAGACTGTAACTTTGTAAGTTTTGATTATTTTTCAATTCATATATTCGTGAATTCTCCTACAATTTTGTTATTATCAAAATATTTTTGGTAACTCTTAAAGTACATTTCTTTCATATTATAAACATTTCTCATATTCTAAAATGTAAATAAATTATTGTAAAATTTTTATATTTAAGGTCGAATATCATGAAAAAACGACCTTAAATATGAAACTTTCGATTTAAATATAAAAATTTCATAGTTGTTCGGAAGTTTATTTATTTAAGGATGCCGGACACTCCAGATTCTATTTTCCTCAGATTTGAGAAAAAATAAATATTCTTTTTGCTACAAGGTAAAAGAACCAGTACTGGGACACTTTTGGGATACATATTTAGAAAGACTTAAATTCTGAAATGTGAGAGCAAAATTTAAAAAATATATTGAGTATTATCGTGTAGCTCGGGAGATTTCCTATCGATTGAAAAAAATATTGCTTTTTAAACCTTCTCTAGGCTAATAAATAGTTGGTTAAGGTGATGCTAAAGCCACCTGCCACTGACAAATACGAGGAACCACTTTTCTCATTTAATTTTCAATTTTTAGCAAATATCTTTATGAAACGTTATTGTCCTAATCAAAAACAACAACTTTCCAGAGAGATATTTTCTCAAAATTGAAAATTGAATGAAAAAAGTGGTTCCCCGCATTTGACTGTCACAGAGGGTTTAGCATCACCTTAAATAAAAGAGTTCCTGGCTGCAGTATTGGGACACGATGTTTCGAGTCGATTCAATACTGGGTCAGGCAATTGGCACCAATACTGGGACAGTTATTAAGTAGCTTTATTCTTTACCATTCTGCAAACAAATAACAAAAGCTCAATTTCTCATTTTCATTCGATAATACTAATCGATTTACATGCTTTTGTAGTTCGGTAAGAATCGGCAAATTAAAAATCACAAAAATTGATAAACAGAGACCCGTAACCCCACTTTTTGAGGTTATAGGATTACACCCCACCAAGCAAAAGTTATAGATTTCCAAAATCCTCTTTTTCCGAAATTCATTCGAGTTGACATTATTGATTGTTATTTAATATCTTGTTTAGTAAGCTATAAATTCAGTTTTCAATCACTGAATCTAATTATAATTTGTATATTTTGAGTATCCCACTACTGCTCTCTCGCAAAAATATGGGACCCAACCTAGGACACCTAATTGTACAGAAAATAATTATTGTTTACACTAAATACAACTTTAATCGGATTCATGAGCGTGTCATTTATTGATAAAAACATTATTTTGATTCTGGTAGAATAAAATATTTGTTTTGAATGCAAAACTCAATCCTCGAGATTCAGTCATATCTGCACGATTTAGTAGCGCCATTCGTTACTCTCGGATCCTGCTCAGAACACATTTTTATTAAAAGCGTTGAATATAATTTCTGCCGTAGATTTGGAATAATTCACGTTCATTTGAATAGTTGACACCCTAGACAATAATAGATACAAATTTTTACTAGAACGATTTATGGCAGTAAGGTAAAAATACCTATTATGAAACGGATTTCGGGGTACATTTTATACTTTTGTAAAATTGTAATTGAATAAGCGTATAACGATAAAACTTTTGATAGTACTCGAAGGGCAAGACTTTCCTTGAACAGACAATGCCTTTAAAATACAAATTAAACGTTAATAATTAATTATATTAATAAAATACTAAAGTGATTGTACGTATTATGAAACAGTGCAATCGCACGATGGCCGGGTGTTTCATAATTTATGTCCCTATTATGAAACGTATAAATAAATATGTAAATATTACTTTATTAGACTGCTTTTACTTACAATTGCTATATCTGTCATAAATGATGTGCCTAATATACACGAGGAATAACATCAACATAAGATTGACATCCTTTTTAAAAAAAATTTTAATAATAACAAAATGATCATATTTAGGGTTATGCCTCATAGAAACGACTTCATAATCTATAAACTACAGGTTAGGCTGACAAATTCAATAAACGTGCTTATTTTACTTAGTTTTCATATGCACGGGAGCTATATCATTAAAATGTAGTACTTACTGTTTCATAATACAGAAAATAATAGGCGAATAGCTAAATTATTATAAAAAAGCCCTTACAAATGTGTTTCATAAATACGGACTACCACTAACTCGCACACCTATTATGAAACAGCTACATATTTAATAAAAATCACATCAACATTTAAACAGTTTGTAGATAATTCAAATCTATGGACCGATAGCTACAATTTAAGCTATTGACCATGGTGTCAAGTCATTTATATTTATAAATATAGTTAAAAAACAAAGTCGTATAAATCATTTTCTTCGACTCCCAAAACCGCCGATCTGCACGGGTTTGGAGACGCACAAAATTAAATGAATTTTTATTATACTACTTATTGTATAACAATACTCATGTTGGTGTATTTACAGACGAAAACATTCATAATTATCAATTAAATTTTTGTATTCGCTTGTGTATGTTATAATTATTTCTTATTTTATCATTTTTGATACATAAAAGGGACACAGTTAAGAGGGTGTTTCATAATAGGTACTTTTATCTTATTATTTATGAAAACAGTCATTTTTCGTCCGTGTCCCACTATAGATCCCGATTTTTATTTGTCCAGGTACTGGTGCTTTTACCTTATTCTTCATTATTGCTAAAAAATAAACTAGTTTGAAAATTGTCCTGGCGTAAAAACTTTAAAATTAAGAAATTTCCTTCAACATTTTCATCACATAGTTTAAAATGAAGAAATTTGTGGAGTTGATTTAACTGAAAGTTTAAATAAAAAATATCACCGTAGTTAAAATATTTATTATAAAATCAGCGATTTTTAGGGTTGTTTTATTAATTATTATATGTATAAAATTAACAATCTTTTTCGACTTCATTTTAATGTACAATTCATTTATAAAAAAGGTTGAAAAGTTACAAGTTACTCTAGAATAATTAACTAGTTAAGTTAAAAGTTACTAACTTTTTAACTTTTTAACTTAACTGATAACTTTTCAACTAGTTACTCCCCAACCTTGGATTTAGGGCCATTTTTTTCTGTAAAAACATGCAGAGTTACGTTGAGAAGAAGACGTGCTTCTTTTTACTAAAATTATACGCATTTGGGGCATAATAAATTATATCTCAACAAAAAAGGCCCATTGGAAAAAACTACGGGTGCTGGGCTTCATTTTTATGTACAAAAAGCACCTCCTAAAGTTTCATCAAATTTCGTGACCCGAAGGATGTGGACTATCCTTGTCAGTAATAAATTGTTTTTCTTTTTTTTTGCTTCTCGATATCTAAACTATATCTAAGCTACATTTTGACAGGTTAAAAAGCTTAAAAAATTGCATGAAATATTTTATACTTTACAAATAACTCTGCAAAAAAGTAATTTATGATTGTTACTCGGATATGCCATTGTTTATTGAGGATTATTTGAACAGTTAATAACTGGACAAAATTACAATCAGATCTTAAAACAATGGTGTTTTTTATACGCTCTATCCATACTGATAGAATGCGTAATATAACAATTTGTTGTTCCGGTCTCTTTAACACAATCTTATATAGTATACGGTCGATAAACCTACAGTGTAATAATGTTTGAGTTCACAAAGCCTTTCGAGAGTGCATGACGTCATGTATCAGCAACGTGATACTTTTGTTTTAGCCCCGAGGCTCGAGCGTGTAGGTATTTACGTACGTGAAAAATTTCGATCCGATAATACATACAAAAAGTGACGTAACATTATTTAATTTGCCTCAATCTTGTTGTCAAGTTCTCTCAACGGTTGTATGGGTTACAGGCGTATAACAGCTTTCGAATACACGATTGTTTGAAGCAGCTGTCTATGAAAAATAAGGGAAAAGTCATGCGAAAAATGCTTGTGCAACGTACTATTTAAGGTAAATTATTTGGAGACACCCAAGTTGAGCTTGGATAGCATAGTAGCTAATAAGCGATCGAGGAAGATCTTTGTTTATAAATAACGCGTGTCTCTCTTGCCTATATATCACTGAACTAGATCTCAATTCCTTCTATTTTCGTATTTTAGGGAAAGTCCCCGACAGCAGAGGAGCGCGGCTGCAGCATACACATTACACAGGCGCCACACGGCGAAGATACAAGACTGTGGGGGAGGAGGAGTGTTACAGTCGGAGTGTCGGGGAGACCAAAGGTAGTTCAATTCCGAATTCCAACTAAGTGTACACGCGAGGAGTCAAAAGATAGCTTTTAACGGCTAGAATACAACCGTAAATTGTCGAAAATGGATCTGAATGGGAAGTATGATTATTTCAGCCAAACGTAACCTTAAAATAGTTTTCCATTTTAACATTTCTTGACATAAGTCGCTAAATATGGATTTTATGAAAAAAGTCACTCTTATAAAGATGTTTAGAATTAAATTTTGTATAGGATTAATACTCTGTTGCAACGTCATTACCCTAAGCGGGTCCTGGGCGTAGTCGACCAGAGCGGACGGGTGGGTACCTATCACCATTACACAGCGCGTCCTCGGGTTGCGGATAGAGGAACGACCCCTGAGAAAGAGGTTAGCTGCGAATAAACTGAATAAGCAGTCGCGGACAGTCAATAGGCCCAGGCGTGGATGTGATGAGCCCGCACTGGCGAACACATTCATCTAGAAACACTACGCAAGCACCACAACAACTACAAACACTATACAAAATATCCTATCTTACTTTCTTCTTCTACCTTACTCTGTAATCTATCTATTCTACCAAACATTTCAAACAAAAAATGGATGTGTCGAATGATACGCCACCTGGTCTTACACGGCAACGAAGCTAGCGAAGGCGCGCTGCCTTGCAGGGGGGCGTTAGGATATGAGAATGAAACCGAGTGTGTCTGACGACGAGTTGACTATGTCCTCGTCAAAGTCGGAAAGCTCTCATACTTAGTTCTAGGGAGATATGAGGGTTATCACCCCTAGACGGATGGACTCACCTGCGATCGGAACAGGGTCCAAAACGCGCGGGTCTAACTTATTATCATGGCTCAAAGAAAACAAAACCAAACCAAAACCAAAAGGACTTTAAGGGTGGGAACCTGGAATGTACGTAGTCTACACAGAGCGGGCGCGTTCCGGGAAATCATAAATGAAACTAAGAGGTACAATTTAGATTTGGTAGCAATACAAGAAACCCGATGGAAAGATAACGCGATGCTAGGATCCGATAACTTCACCTTTTTATATGGGGGCGCGAGTGGGCATTCCCTAGGCACCTGATTTCTTATTAACAAAAACATCATACATTCCGTTAAAAGTTTCAATTTCGTGAATGACCGACTCTCGTATATCATCACCGAAGGAGCGTGGTATAATTACGTGGGTATTAACGTCCACTGACGAGGAAGAAGTCAAAAATCTTTATTATGAAACTTTAGAGCAATTAATGACATGCTTTATTTAAAAACTAGAATTTTAATTTCAGAATTGCAAATAATTTTGCATCCATATGTGAGTTCTTATAATACATGAACTCCTCATCCGTGACAACATTTTCAAAGACAAACACATTAATCGAACACATGCAGACGATAATTTTCTTTATAAGTAACAAATTACTATGTTTTAACTGGCCATAGATGTCAAATGAAAGTGTTTGATTATAAATTAATCACAGTAGGAAATACAAAAATAGAACATACATATAATAACTCAAATACATTATTTTTTTTTAAAATAGAAAATTAATCAGTTGATAATAAATGTGGGTGAAAATAGTTTTCCTTACATAAACCATACAGATTTTGAAACCAAGCTTGTATTTAGGATGGAACATAATCTAATGTAAGGATACTAATTTTACATAAACAAAATAAATATATGCACTAATACTTCATATAGTTATTTGGATATTCAGATTATTTTCTTATTTTGATTGTTTAATATATGTGTGTAACATAATATTATTATTGAGTTCTTAAATACAAAAACTCGATGCACCTAAAAATTGATAACCTTACACTTTAGAGGTTATTTACATTTACTTACATTGGTAATAGGTGAACAATAACATGTAAATACCTTTAAATCAAAATACTACATAATAATCATAATAGATTATGCTTCTGTTTATTAAAAGATAACTTTGAAGTGGCTGTTATTGTCATAATTTTGCTTATCTAGTTTTATCGGGGCAAATAATATGGGAAACTAGAAGGGATGACCGTTACACGCCTTTATAGTAACTATCTAGTTTGCCTACATAGATCTACACAGCGCGAGATTATTCTACATAGATCTATAAAGTCAAAGAAGACAGACCCCAATAGAAGCGCAAAGCCTTATGGGCGACTGAGGCACCCCAAGGGCTAGTAAGCACCCCGACCACGCGCAGCGCGACAGTCGTTTTCCAAATGTTTCCAAGCGTTATGTAGGTAACAGGATAACTTTCGGCCGATAACATATCGGCAATATCAATAAAAGCATGTATTTAAAAATTGTACATTGGAAACATGTCAGTTATGGTTTGCAATACTCGAAAAATATGTAGAAAGCCTAAAAACATATAGTAAAACAAATTATCTTCAATACTCCAAACCTTATCTACAAATGGGGGAGCACTTTATATATCAAATCCATTATTTAACACTCGTTGGCAGCGATGGTCCTGTGGATAACGTATCTGATTCTTAATTCTTTTATGCTGGTTCAAATCCGTTGCACTGTTTTTTTTTTAATTTATTATTGTGTATAGAAAATGTATATTACATTCTTTATTATTTATGTTAATAAAATAAGTATTTTCAAATAAAGTGTATATTTATTTAAATGTATAATGTATTTAATATAATAATTGGTAGAGTTATGCCGATATGAAAATTTATTTCCCGTTGTATTTATCTTCCAAAATTTTATTGACTTATTTGGTACCTAAAATAAAAAAGTTTTTGACTATTTATATCGAGGTTTTGAACATCTATTGTAAATTATGCATAATTTTTCAATAAAAAGTTGTTATATTATTAAAGTTTTTTGCATCTCAATAAATTTGTACACTTTCTTGGTACCGTAACAAAAATGAAGCAATAGTACAATATCAATAGTTAATCTGCACGGATAATTTTAAAAAACCAATGTTTAAAAAAATTTTAATTAAAAGAATATATTAAAAAACTTATGTTTTGTATACATATCTGTGGGTGAAAGACATAATGACATTAATTCAATTATTTTATTATATACTTCATCATAAAAAAGGTGAACAAGTTACAGTTTTTTATCAGAAACATTTTTTTAAATATATCATCATGGGTATATTTAAAAACATTGCGAATATTAAAATAGGTATTTTTAGAGTTTTTTATGATTATGTATACACATCGGTGGAGGTGGAAAAGGTTAAAGGAGCCTGGAGGAAGGGAGAAAGCTCCCGTGGTTTATGTAGGGCTACTGGCGACGGACACCATGGTTTTATTTAGAACATTTATATAAAAAGATTATTGAATAATTCTATATAATTTATACATGTCGTGAGATTATAAATAAGTATCTTAAAATTCTTTTATATAGTAATTTCTAAATAAAATGAAAATAGTACCTCTAGGGTGGTCTGGAAAACTATTCAAAATAGTAATAATTTAATATTTTTATTTAAGTTTATAAAAATATAATTTATTTTGTAACTACAATAAAAAAAAAAAAAAAAAACTGGGGTTGATTTGAACTTGCATAAAAAAACCAGGAGCCAGATACGTTATCCACAGGACCATCGCTGCCGACGAGTATTAAATAATGGATATAATATATAAATTGCTCTCCCATTTGTAGATTAGGTTTGTAGTTTAAGTATAATTTCTTCTGATATATGTTTTTAGGTTTTCTACATATTTTTTAAGTTTTGCCAACGATAACTGACATGTTTCCAGTGTACTGTTTTTAAATACATACTTTTATTGATATTGCCGGTATGTTATCAGCCGAGCGTTATCCTGTTACCTACATTCTATATACATGACGTTTGGAAATATTTGGAAAACGACTGTCGCGCTGCGCGTGGTCGGGGTGCTTACTAGCCCTTGGGGTGCCTCACTTTGTTTCCCAGCTTTGCGCTTCTATTGGGGTCTATCTTCTTTGATAAAGTGGACAGGATAAATTTCTACCAGGGCAGTTTATACATTTGTTATCTCACATTTAACATTCAATTATTGCGTTTCTTATATAAAGATAACATTATTCGCTGTAACAGTTTGTCAGTTTATTATTCTTTATTAAATCTAAATATAATGGACTAGTCATAGTCAAATGGCACATCACAGAATACGTTTCGTCAATACATAATAAAATAAATATAATAATATTAAGAGTGAGAGAGTGAGATATATATATATATATATATAGAGAGAGAGAGAGAGAGAGAATTGTTGCCCACGACATATGCTATTCCATCTATACGGGCAAAAAATAGTTACATAATTAGTATAGCTGTGGTATCGTTTACAATATTTACAGAAAAGATACGTCAGTTTTTTATAAGTAATAGGTATTTTAGTTATTACTTGAGTTTAATCATAATGAATCTGAAGACTAAATTTCGAAATTCCCAACGACGTGAATTATAATATTAAGGTGCAACGAACTAGTGTTGTTTTTTATGCACGAGATGTCCCGCTCTGTACTTGAACAAGAATTTTCTTGAGTGCTTAGCAAAACGCAGGAAAAGTTAAAAGCGTCGCTGCATACATCTCTTTGCCTCGGAGAAATTTTAATAAAAATGTGCGTGTATATAAACGGTTAACGCTGGAAGCCCGGCATTTTTTTTTTACGACTGCAGCAAGGTGAAAAAGTCTCAGCAGAGAGCAAGAGGGAGGGTGGGAGGGAGGAAAGAGAGAGAGAAAGAGAGAGAGAGAGAGTGCACCTCTGATTTCGCAAATATGCTAATATCCTGATAAAATTGCTTTCGCTTGCACAAATAGTTGCTGCTACTTTTCTCCACTTCCTGCAAATTATTTAATTGTTGCGCGACACTTCACGCGTCTACCCATTGCGGAATCAACAAAAGCTACTTTGATGTTTATGTTTTTGCTGAATATTTACGAATAAAATTATTTTAAATTATTATGATTCGTACAATCTAATTTTATTTGATTTTAATTAATTAAAAATCTACATTGTCGTATATTACTCACGTCAAAATTAGAAACGATTTGAAAAATAATATAAATATATCCCATATCCGCAGGTTAAAAAATCTTTTTTTATATAAATACATTATCTCAATCAAGAGGAATGTTAATATAATCATCCGGAGTGTGAGAGACACATACGAGGAAAATGAACTGTAACTCAAAGTATGAATAATTAATCATATCGTCTAATCCGAAGACACGCGCGCTCGCTAGTTGGGAAAAGGTGAATGTGATCAAAATGTTGAGATTAGTGGTCGTGGCGTCGTTGCCCTACTCCCTATTCCTTCGCTATTACATATAAAACCTTTCCCACAACTTTTTTCAGTATAATTTATAGGTATAATTAGTTTCGAAATCCATCCGTTACGTATGTTTATCTAGAAAATAAGAAATCAACTGTTTTGCTTCGGCCATGACACTTTGAATCCCAATAGTCGAACATTTGCGGTGTGTGCGTGCGTGTGTGTGTGTGTATGTGTGTGTGCGTGCGTGTATCTGTGCGTGTGTCTGTGCGTGTGTGTGTACGTGTGCGTGTGTGTGTGTGGCCGGATGTACATAAAGATTACTCTGAACATTCGCGGTCAAAATTAATGTTTCAGGGCTTATTTCAGGTTTCTTTATAAGGAAGGGGACTGAAAAAATATTTGTTGTTTTACGATGTTTTTGTGTTCTTTTTACCGATTTTTCGATTTTTGAGTTTTAGTTTTTCGGGCTTTTTGGTATGTTTGAAATTATATCATCTATTCATTTTTATGCACTTGAAAGAGCATAAAATTACCTATCTTTTCCGACCCGAAATTTTAAATAAGCTATTTTCGTTTTTTTTTATACACGTCGTGTTCTGTTTAAACCGTGATATCTGGGAAATATAACAAGGAAATTTTTTCTTAAATTTTAGGTGATTATGAATATGGTTAAGAATATTCTGTAAAACTTTCAAGCCTTTATCTTTTTACTTTTTCAAGAAAAATATAAATTTGTAAAAAAAATCGTTTTTTTGGCAAAGGATAACCTGAGTAAAACGTTATTATTCCTTCTGAAAATTTCCAGAAAGGTAACTTTTTACTATCTCTTGAATCTGACAGAAGCCTAAATAACGACCTTTACATTCCGAGTTATTTGAGGTTATGTTTTTTTTCTTTTTTTGATCGTTTATATCTTGATAACGACACGGTCATTTTTCACAAATCGAGCTAAATTTTTTCCTTTTTTAAGATTCATCAATACGTTTTCGTTTTACAATGATTTCTTTATTTTACAATATTTTACGATATTCTGAAATCGATAAGGTAAATTATTTTTGTATTTTAGAAATAATATGATTGTTTATTCTTCCTTTCTTTCTTTGTTTTTAATGGTCATGTATCCCCTCTTTTTGGGACTCATATCAAAATTCCCAAAAGTTTTCAAATATCAAAAGTAAGCTTCGAAAAAGTTGATATTTGGTAAAAAAATACGTTTCCTGCAAGCTGAGTGCTTAACGTTAACATTTAAAGGTGGCTACTAAAACTCAATTATTCATGCTAAAAACAGTTTTGGCAATTGAATATACTACTAGAATTGAAAATCAATATCGCCTTAACCGGAAAAAATTTTCTTCTAGATAATAGTCGTATAAGTCAAAATATTGACTTAAAATCGGCTATTTTTGGACATTTTTGTTCCAAATAGTATCGACAGAAAAATTAACACACCATAGCATATCAAAATATGAAAGTTATAGCAGTCTCTGTAATCCATCACTTTACTAACATTTTAAATAATATTTTAATAAAAAAGTCAAAAATAGCCAGTTTTAAGACAACATTTTTTCTTATACAACTGTTAACTCGAAGAAAAATATTTGTTGACGGTTAGTACGCAACTGATTTTCAATTCTAGTAGTATAATTAATTGCCAAAACTTGTTTTAGCATGAATAATTAAGTTTTAGTTATTTAATTCGCTACTTTACGGAAAAATTACATCAGTGCTCCCCATTAAATTAGCTAGAGTTTTATTAATCAAATATTTTTATTATTATTTATTTTTATTATTATTATTCTTACTATTAAAATAGAGTAATTTACTATTTTTTAGTTTGTTATATGTAACATATCATTTTAGTTATTTCAAAGCACTCGGCACTTCATTACTGATACATATACTTTATTGGAGCTTTATAATGTTCAGTTTCAAAGCTTGATATATAAAAAATTAGATTAAAGTAAATTGTTTTATTAATAATAACTAGCTTAAAAATTAAAGAATATAAGTTTGTTTATGTTATTAAAAGGAAAGAATTTTAAGAATTAAAAGTAAATAGAATCAAAATTAAGGTTCACAATTGAGATGAATTTCAATTTTTATAATAATTCAATTAACTGTAGAACTTATAGTTGAATTTAATTTCTTAACAGAGAATTCATACTTTCTAATTTTTCTTATAAGAGTTTTACAGAAGTTAATCAAAAAGTTAGTAGACGGTCCCCAGATCTAACATCTTATGTATCTTATAAATTATACAATTATAGTAACTGAAAATGGGTTAGTGTGTTGTACTCATATGGTAGAAGGAGAATATACATCTTTTTTTAACTCTAGCAAACTTACTTCTATTATCAAAAGAAACTTTTTTTAGAATTTATTTGAGTCACTTAAAATATCTTAGCTAGAGTTTCTTTGGTAGAATTTTATCAAAATAAAATATTTGTAAGTATTCTTCCAATTAAACTAACGTTTTTTAGTAATTTTCAGTATATTATATGTAACATGTTAGTCAGCAGTGAGTTTCAAAAATATTAACCTAACATTTTGTAAGAGCGCACTCAAATTTACAAGGCAAGTTTAACAATTTGAGTTCTCTCAAAGCACTTGACACTGCATTATTGATATAATAAACTGTATTAGAGTTTTATAATGTTAAATTTCAAAGTATAATGTAACAAAAAAAGTAGATTCAATTAACTTGCTTTATTAATAATAAATCATTTCAAAATAAAAGAAGACAGTATAACACTGTTTAGTTGATCTATATATTTTTTGACTTTGTTTCCAAATAGTATTTGTATGAAACAAACGTAAATATATTAAAAATTGAGGTTGACAATTAAGATGTGTTTGAATTTTGGTCACAACTTTCATCAAACTTTTTATCGTATGGGAACCACGTACGAACCATGTGGGTTATGGAAAGATTTCCCAGTGAGATCCCAGTTGAAAACATATGGATTCCATATATATTTTACATGTTTCCCACATGATACCCATATAGTCTACTAAAAGATAATATATATATTTTTTAATAGATTTGTTAAACATAGGAATTCTTTAGCTTAGGCCCCCAGTTTTGGTGTTATCATCCGCATGGTAACACACATATAGGCACTCATTTTATGAATTTTATAGCTTTTAAGAACTTTCTGGAACTTAAAATTTTTTTCATAAGTGCATATTTACAATATTTTTACAAACAATCAAACCTTAATAATCTTATTTTATATACTGTTTATTATCCATCAACAACTGTCGTGCCTGTTTGCTACCGATTTGCCTGACTATTTCCTGGCGATTATCACAGCCTGCGAAGGCCCAGATCTGCGCGCCATTACAAACTGTGTAAGGTCCTATATAGGCACTTGAGGACCTTAGCTGACTTCTCAGGCACCTAATAAGGGCCTAATTACTGCCTGAACTGAATTTCTATTTGGGATATATAATTATATATAAGGTGACTACCATTACACCTTATGATGTATTTTAGATACTACTCTTATAACAAGACTTTTGGGTTAATGGTTAAAGTAATGGCTTGCCACCTAGAGGTTTTATGTTCAAATCCACTTTAAGGCAATTTTTTTCTGATTAATTTATTATATTAATTATTAATTTTGCATTAATTTATTATATTAATTATTAAGTTTGCATTAATTTATTATATTAATTATTAATTTTGCATTAATTTATTATTCGAGTAAAAACGAGTTATATATATATTTACAGTCGAACCTCGAACACTGATTGTGGTCAGGAAAAATAACCTCGAACATTGCTCGAAACAATTAACTTTCCTGCCAGCTAATGACGTTAATAAATCGAGGTTCTATGTAGCTAATAAATTATAAGGTAACTTAATATTGTTGTATGAGCATCAACTTTTGCATTGAAAAAATCGAGGTAACAAGTTCTTAAAAATTAATCGAGCCGCGTTCGAGATTTTGCTGGTGCAGTGTTCGAGGGAGCAGTGTTCCAGGTTCGACTGTATATATAGTTATATAGAGACAACATTTATATATAATTATATATAATTATATATAAGTACTTATATACAATTATATATAAGTCATTTTTACTCGGGAATTCCGGATTTTACAAATAATTTAATAATGAAGCATCTGCAGCAGAGAAGCCAAAAACGACGCACATATTCCAAGTAAGATGAATGAGTTGGCAAGCCTGCGCAGACTTACAGCCGTATAGTAGACTCTCTAAAACCGAGCGGAGTATCTATCTTTAGCTCGGGCATGGTGGAAAACAGAGAGGTGTGCTACCAAGGAGCCTTCCGAACTTCCACCATTTATAGCTCATTATAAATACATGAACTATAAATGGCGGACGCTTGGAAGGCTCCTAGCGAACTCCCCTTTCTTTTCTTTTCCACCATGAGCTCGGGCGCATGCAGTCACAGTGAGGCGGGTCGCGGGTTTGCATTTTTATTGGGTTCTCTCGCTTTTTCGCAAGCGAGGGACGTAAGGGAGAGCCAGAGCCTGCACCGTCGCGTGGAAATCATAAACACGTGCGCATATGTATATAAATACGCGGCTTCTACTCCTGCTCTGCCTCTCTCCTCGCAGCCCCATAAAAACATATACTCTTTTTGCGACTGAGCTAGGGAACCAGGAGGGTAGACTCGACGAGAGTAGAGAAATCATCCAGTAGAGCCTTTATATCCCTTATCTCTCTCTCTCTCTCTCTCTCTCTCTCTCTCTCTCTCTCTCTCTCTCTCTCTCTCTCTCTCTCTCTCTCTCTTCCCTCCCTCACTCCCTCCCTCCCTCTTGCTCTCTGCTGAGACTTTTTCACCTTGCTGCAGTCGTCGAAAAAAAATACCGGGCTTCCAGCCTTATATACACGCCCGTTATATACACGCACATTTTTATTAAAATTTCTCCGTGGCAAAGTATGTATGCAGCGACGCTTTTAACTTTTCCTGCGTTTCGCTAGGCACTCAAGCAAATTCTTGTTCAAGTGCAGAGTGGGACATCTCGTGCATAAAAAACAACACTAGTTGGTTGCACCAATATTGTAATTCACGTCGTTGGGAATTTCGAAATTTAGTCTTCAGATTGATTATGATTAAACTCAAGTAATAATACCTATTTCTTATAAAAAACTTAAGTATCTTTTCTGTAAATATTGTAAATGTTACCACAGCTATCCCTAGTGTGACAAATCTATTAAATCCTATTAATTCCTTTTTCCAAATAGGAAAAGATCCTATTTACAAATAGGATGTATATGTAATTTTTGTATTGGTGAATAGGATTTAATAGATTTCTCACACTAGGGATACTAATTTTGTAACTATTTTTTGCCCGTATAGATACAATAACACATGCCATGGGCAACAATTCGCTACGTGCGTCCGGTTGGAGGGGATAAGAAAAACGACCGAAGTACCCATGGTGACGAAAGAGAGTGAAAAAGTCGGAATGAGAAAAATAGGGGTTTAGATAACCTGAGAACGAACGTATGAGCTGTGTCGCATAATATCCTGTTATAATTGAGCTGGTTTTAAAATGAAAGTCTCAGTAATATTATACAAACTTGCTTATATTTAACTGAAATAATATTATTTTATTTATAAAACCTCAAAATAGTTTGTGATGACTGAATTATAAATGGATGTGGTTTGACTTCTGAAGAGCACATGTTCAGTTATAGCAGATTTACAGATTGATAAGCAGATTGATTATTAGAAGTGAATTTATTTACTAATTCAAGAATAAGGAATTACATATAATGATTCTTCAGGATCTAATTATTTTGGATCAAGATCTCTTACCTTGAATTACACTACCTGTCCTAACCTAAAAATCTTTTCTCAATTGACTCTATTTATAAATTGCTTCAATTTGGTTTCTCGTTTTGGTATTCTCAGATCAACATATGGTGTTTCTAGTTCGGAATAACATCTAATTGGCGTACTGTAAGTATAATCAATTTTTTTAATTTTCGCAGTCTAATGTCTAATAAAAGAGGGGGTAGTCCTTTAAAGAGTAAAGACAATAAAGAGCATCTCGAGAAAAGAAGAAAATTGATTACTAATCTATTGAACACTCAGATTTTTAATAAATATGAATCTGATTCAGAAGCCCCGTATATTGTTTATTTCATGGATAAGAGAGAGGGTCAAAATTTGGGCAATTATCATCCGATGATCTTGGGAAAACAATTTAGATTAAATGAAATTACACTAGATAGCATTGACGTTTCTGACGAAGAAAAGGTAATCTTAATTTTCAATTCTGCAGAAGAGACCAATAACTTTGTGACGGAGGGGGTTAAGAAGCTCAATGAGTATTGGCTGGCTTATATTCTGGACTCGGCACTTCAATTCACAGGTGTGATTAGAGACGTTCCCTTAGAATTGAATAAGGAAGATATATTAGAGGGTATTGTTGACAAAACTATTTTGAAACAAATAGTTGATATAATTAGAATTAAAAAAAGAGTTAACGAAGATGATCAATGGATTTTAGTAGATACTGATTCAATTAAAATTATTTTTCGTAATTGCTTACCTCATAAAATTTATATAAATTGTTGTTACAGAAAGATTTTCAAATTTATCCCTCAAGTTAGGAGATGTTTTAAGTGTCAGAAATTTGGTAATATAAGCAATAAGTGCAGAGCTGTAGCTAAATGTGTAGTATGTGGGAAAAACCATGAGTATAATAGAGAATGTGAAAATTCTATATGTTGTGCGAATTGTGGTGGTAATCACTTAGCTTCTGACAAAAATTGCTCTTGTTTTTTGTTTTGCAAAGAAGTCAACGAGGTTAAAGTTTTATCAAAGAAAAAAACTGATGAAGCAATAGATATTGTTAAAAGCAGACATTTGGCTAAATATAAAAATAAGAGTAAAATTGGTGATTCTTTTCAAAAAGTTCTTAAGGGATTGAATTTGGAGAATACTGTTCTGTCTATAGACCCTCGCGTTAATGAACCTGTTACAATAGCACTCAAATTAATAATATTTCTAAATATACTCATGACGAATTAAATTAACAGATCACCAATGCGGAAGGATCCAGGATGGCCCTCGACTTAATGCAGGATTATTCTAAGAATATTATGGATTTTCTTACCAAGGAATTAGGACCTAATAACCCTATAATCAAAAAGTTCAAAGGAAAAGATATTAATAATTTTGATGTTAGTCATATGTCTCCCAATAAAGAAGGAAATTCGGATATGAGCCTTTAGGATAATTGATTATATTGGTAAGATTTCGCATTTCTCTTTTAACTTAGCTTACTAGCTAGTTAATTAGAATTTTCATTATTTTTTGCTTTATTTCTAAATGGCTTGGTTGGCTATGTTTTTTTTTCCTTTCTTTTTTGGCTTTTGCTTCTTAATTTTTTGTTTTTTTTCTCTAAGAGGCTTTTTAATTTTGTAGTTTTGCTTTATTTATCAACTTGCTTTCTATTATGTTTTTGGTTTTCATTTTTGTTTTTTTTTGTTTTTGTTCTTTTTCCCTATTTTGGATATGGTAATCCTAACCTATAATTTTACATCCTCATTAGGCACTATTGGACTACATATTGATTCAATACTTTACAGGTGCGGTTTAAACTTCATATATTTTTGGTTTGATTTTTAATTACTCTATACCTTAAATTTTTCATTTCTAGATTTACAATAAATCGATCATTTTTCACATATATTCTATTTACTAAGTAATATTATTTCCATTATGAATATTATTAATTGGAATATAAGGGGCTTATCGTCTAATTGGGCTGATTTAACTGAATTATCTAAATCTAATGATATAATTTGTTTATCTGAAACTAAATTAACCCATAGAAGGCCTATTATTGATCTTTTTGATTTTAATCACATTCGTATTGATAGAGGAGACGGTAGTATTGGAGGCGGAATGGTTACTTACATTCGTAAGAATATTCAATACATGACATATGTTTTGAATGATGTTCCTGATGAAGTGGAATATATAGCATGTAAAATATTTAAGAATAATATTATTTATAATATAGTTAGTATATATATTCCTCCTAGTGCGAGGATTAATGCATTTGAGTTTAATAGAATTTTTAATTCTGTGGTCCATTTGAAAAATTTAATCCTTACTGGTGACTTTAATGCACATAATAGTGCTTGGTATAGTGAATTATCTTATGATAGGGGTAAACAGTTGATGTCGGTATTGCCTAATTTTGATCTACATATATTAAATAAAGCTAATACTGCTACTAGATTATTTAAAGATGATAACCTTGGTAGATTTAGTTCCCCGGATATTTCTTTTGCTTCATCTGATGTGGTATTTCTATTGGACTGGAATGTTCTTGAGGCACGTAGTAGTGATCATGATCCAATAAATATAAGTTTTATAAATTCGAATATTAAATTTAATAGAAGTTATAAAAAAATAAGTCTTAATGAAGTCAACTGGATTGATTTTTCTGACCACCTTATTAATAATTTTAATTTTAATGAAGTTCCTATTGAATCAAATTACCTAGTTAAATATAATGAATTTATTGATGCTATTTATAATAGTTTAAGAATTGCTAAAGCTAAAGTTCCTGGTGATAATGATATACCTAAAAATGAACCTAATGGTGCTATTTGGTGGAACGATAAGTGTTCTGAACTCGTTGAAAATAGAAGGAAAGCTTTTAGAAATTATTTAAATAATGCCTCCTTGGAAAATTATGACCTATATATTAAAATAGCTCTAAAAACCAGATATGGTCTCAAGTAAGAAAAAGAAAAGGGTTACGATAATTTTTGTGCTTCCCTAAATCCTAATACGCCTTATGACCTAGTTTGCAAAGGTGTTAAGAATCTAAAACGAAGATTTCTAAATGAATCTGAGTTTTCTATACCTTCTAATTTAATTAAGGATAACATAACTCTTAATAATGCCTTTAAATTTTTTTTTAATAATTATATTTATAGTAATACTATGGATAAATTGGATGATTATAATTATGATAATAATAGTATACTTAATGACCCTATTACTATTGATGAATTAGAGGTAGCTATTAATAATTCTAAAAATAAATCAGCACCGGGTAGGGACTTAATTACTTATGCTATAATTAAAAGGCTTCCTGCTTGTTGTTATAACTGGCTAGTAGAGTTGTTCAACCTCATTATTAAAATGGGTAAATTTCCAGATTCTTGGAATGAATATAATGTATGTTTTATTCCTAAAGCCGGAAATAAAGGTTATAGACCTATTGCCATGGCGAACACTTTTCTCAAAATTCTAGAACGAATCATGAATGATCGTTTGCAATGGTGGTGTGAATCGAATAGGTTTATTCCAAAAAATTTTTTTGGTTTCAGAAGGAATAAATCATGTTATGATTGCCTCGCTATTTTTCGTACTGAAATAAGTTTAGCGAAAGCTCAAAATAAATTTTTAGGTTCTCTTGCCCTAGATCTTCAGGGTGCATATGATAATGTCAATTTGGAAAAATTGATAGGAATTTTGAAAAAGATAGGTATTCCACCGTTAGTAGTCGAATTCATTTATAATACTATTAATTCTAGAATAATTTTTGGTAAATATAGTGGTTTTGATTTGGGTCAGCATATTACTAATAAAGGTTTACCTCAAGGAAGTATTCTGAGTCCTATTTTGTCTAATCTATATATTAGTTCAATTAATGAATTTATAAGTTCAAATTGTAGATTGATTTCTTTTGCGGACGATATTTTAATATATTTTATTCACGAAAATATTGAAATTATAATTGAAGAACTTACTTACTCTGCAAATCGACTTAACTTATGGCTTGGTACTTTGAATTTGAATATTTCTTTTGAGAAATCCAGATTTATAGTATTCTCAAATAACTCTAGAATTGTTGAACCTGGCTCGTATTCAGTTACATTTCATAATGTTATTTTGAATAATTGTTCTTCTATTAAATATCTCGGAATTATCTGGGATTCTAATCTAAAATGGGATATTCACATAAATAAATTGTTGGCTAAAGCTAGGTATCTATTGAAAATATTATATAGTATTGTTAAGTTTAATAAAGGTGCTCATCCTAATACTGCAATTCTAATATATAAGCAATTTATCAGACCCTCACTTGATTGGGGTAGATTTCTTTTTCAAGATGGTAAAACTGCGAAGGTTAAGAAATTGAATGTTATTCAAAATTCTACCCTAAGGATGTCTTTGGGTTGTATTAAAACTACTCCAATTAATGTCCTTCATCACTTGGCAGGTATTCATACTCTTTCTGTTAGAGGTAAATTTCTTACATATAAATATATCTGTCGTCAAAACTCAATTGTCAGTAATATGTTGACAGCTAAATTAACTCTACTCCATGAATTTATTAGTAGAAGATATAAGTGTCCTCAATATATAAAATTTTTTCTTTATAATTGTTGGGTTGAAATCAAAGACGATTTAAAGCTGTCGATGAGAAGCTTTAACCCCAATTGCTTTAACATTCCATATAAAGCATTATATTACAATTTTAACATTGATATATCTGTTGGTAAATTGATTAGTTCTAGTGACAATCCCAATTCTACCTTAAAAGAATTTATTAAGAATATTGATCAAAATGTTAATCAGATTGTGATTTATACTGACGGATCTAAAAATGAAAACAATTGTGGTTGTGCCTATTTTGTGGAGAATTCTGATATCTATAAAAATTTCAAACTCAATAACGATAGTAATATTTTTACAGAAGAAAGTTTTGCCATTAACGAAGCTTTGGAATATGCAGTAGATAATACAATTAACAATCTAGTTATATGTTCTGATTCCCTTAGTGTTTTAATGAATCTTAAACATAAAGAGTTACAATCTAATTTACATCCGATTGTTCCCTGGTAGAAATTTATCCCGTCTACTTTATAGATCTATGTAGAATAATCTCGCGTTGTGTAGATCTATGTAGGCAAACTAGATAGTTACTATAAAGGCGTGTAACCGTCATCCCTTCTAGTTTCCCATATTATTTGCCCCGATAAAACTAGATAAGCAAAATTATGACAATAACAGCCACTTCAGGGTTATGTTTTAAGAAACAGAAGCATAATCTATAATGATTATTATGTATTATTTTGATTTAAAGGTATTTACATGTTATTGTTCACCTATTACCAATGTAAGTAAATGTAAATAACCTCTAAAGTGTAAGTTTCCTTACATTTGATTATGTTCCATCCTAAATATAGGCTTGGTTTCAAAATCTGCATGGTTTATGTAAAGAAAACTATTTTCACACACATTTATTATCAACTGATTAATTTTCTGTTTTAAAAAAAAAAAATGTATTTCAGTTATTATATGCATGTTCTATTTTTGTATTTCCTACTGTGATTAATTTATAATCAAACATTTTCATTTGACATCTATGGCCAGTTAAAACATAGTAATTTGTTACTTATAAAGAAAATTATCGTCTACATGTGTTCGAATAATGTGTTTGTCTTTGAAAATGTTGTCACGGATGAGCAGCTTATGTATTATAAGAACTTACATATGAATACAAAATTATTTGCAATTCTGAAATTAAAATTCTAGTTTTTAAATAAAGCATGTCATAAAGTTCATATGATATTATTATTATTTATATATTACTTTTCAAGAAACAACTACATCAATCAATAACATTATTTTGTGATTACTGTTTTTCATATGCAAGGAACATTATTTCTAAATTTTCATTTCTTAGGTTAGATATGCTTTCTAACTACTTTTATATGTAAATAGTATGAATAGAACTATATATCTTATTATTATAATTGAAAACTTGCATGTTAAACTTTTTTTAACATTAATTTTTACAATAAAAGTTCTGTTCAATAAATAATATATAACCTCACAGATTTTATACGTACATATTATTATTGAGAAAACTATGTAGATCTGTGTGGATTTATCGAGTTTTGTACAGTCTAGTACTATCTAGTTTGCCTATAAAGGCCGTTATAGCGAATGTGGGCGCCACGATAAGATTTCTACCAGGGTTAGTGAAATTATTATTAAATTATTTAGATTAAACAACTCTGGATGTTCTGTTAATTTAATCTGGGTCCAGGTCATACTGGAATTGATGGTAATAACAAAGCTGATAGTTATGCAAAACTGGCGTTGACCAAGGATCATCGTGATTCTGATCTCCTTTACTACAAAGAATTTTTTTCTGATTACACTTTAGTGGCCTCTTTTGAGATGGATATTACAAATTATGATTTCAGTAATGGTCGTAAAGGAGTGCTATATGTCGAAAATAATGATAAATTTAATTGCAATGCGTGGTTTAAAAATTATTCATTGGATAGGAAAAGGATTACTATAATAAACAGAATTAAAAGTAATCATGTTCGCACTAAAGACCATCTTTTTAGGAAAAACATTATTGATTCTGATCTTTGTGAATGTGAAAATATCCAATCGTTGGAACGTTTAATATGGTATTGCCCTAATTTTGCTAATTATCGCGAATCTCTTATCCAATTTTTAAATAGAAAAGGTATTCAAGTTGGATCTAATATTTGTGTTATATTTAATAGGGCCAATATGGATGTTATTCTTAGAATAGTTTTTTTTTATTTTACTTAATAATATAATTGTATAATTTATATGCTACTATATGGTTGTGGTTTGATTATGTAAATAAGTAATAAATTTAATATTTAGATATTAAATTTTCTTTTAGTAAGTAAATATTATTCATATATGATTTTTGAAGCTTTTTGTTTAAATTCTCCTAATCCATTCCTTTCTATACGTTTGATATATCCTATGCTTGAGAAATAAGATAAGGTTAAGTAATCCTGAATACTATATAGTTCATGAACCAGTTATATTACAATGATACAGTTATCTAGTAAATGATTATGAAGACAGTATATTAAACCAGTATTGGTTAATTTAGTGAATATGAATAAGATTTGAGGACGTAGCTTGAAGCTGATACCTCTTGGAAGAAAAAAAAAAAAAAAAAAGTCGGAATGAAAATGTATTACTATATATTATACACATACACTGCATAACCTCAAAATATATTAAAAGAAAGTGATTTTATAAATATCCAACAATTTGTTTGTGTCTTTTCGTACATGAGATTAATATTACATCTGTACATATGTATACTATAGACAAACAGCAGGAAACAACACTTTATTTTTGTAATTATCTCTGTTTTTTACAAACTCCCCATAAGATGTGTGTTAAATTTTTTACTTTAATGCCGATCCAGATGGTTCCACCAGTTATGCGTGAAACGAAAATATCAATCGCAAAATTTGTTTATGTTTTAGTTTGTCAAAGTGCTAACCTCTTTCCTAACCTTTGAAAACACTAATCGAAAGCAATAATAATAGTAATTCTAGCACAAGAAATCCAGCTATATTTACTTCTATTAATACACTTTTAAATCATTTAAATCGTATGAAGCAACTCCGCTGCTAAATCAGGTATATTAATAGTAATATGATATTAGTTTTTGTAATGAAATTGTGGGGACTCACTCACAGTTTTCTTTGCAAATTTCGTGGTTACAGTATATATTTTCTTGTATTCTGTGTTAAATAATGTATGTAAAATATGTAGGTATTTTTGGTAATTTCTGGATTTATAATTAATGTTTGTGAATCAAAGACTGTTACTAGATGAGAACCAACCGTAATGGTGTCAACCTAACCTCCAAATATCGGTAAACCCCTTATTTTTGTTTAAAATTTCATGATCTAAATATTATTTCTTTTGGTATTTCTCGTGTTGTAACTATTGCTTTTGCATGAATGAATGTTACTAGATTTTTGTTACTAATTTCGTAGTAACAATATAACCTATTTGTGTTTTATGTGCTTTAATTATTGATTTTTTAGTTGTTTATCGCTACTCACCTATACAGACGCACACGCATACGCATACACACACGCACACGTACACGGACACACACACGAACACGCACACGAGCGCTCACACACACATGCACACACACACATGCACACACACACCCACACACACTCGAACACACGCGCTCGTCGACACGTACACGCATATTACACACACAACAAATTTGAAGAATAATTATATTGCGATATTTGAGGTTAGGTTGAAAGTATTACGATTGGTTCTCATCTAGTATCTTTCTTCGATGCATAAATAATAACTACAACACGAAAATACCAAAAAACTACGAATTTTAAACAAAATACAGTGCTTCTTCGATATTTTGAGGTAGAGTGAACGAGGGTTCCACCCCAAAAGAGTGAAATTTCACTCTAAAAGACTGAATTTGGTCACTCCAGTCTAATAAGTGAATTTTACCAGTCTAAATTAGAGAGTGACTAAGGATTCACCCTAAATTTCACACTAAGTTGGAGTGAAATTTATATTATAAAACCTATAAATTCATCAAGGTATCGAATTACGACTTTTTACTTTTAAAACATTATTTGCACCAAGAATCTTCAATTAAATTTTCAGGAAATTTCATTATTAATTGTACAAAAAAATGGGTTAAAAAATATATAATTACGTGTTAATTAATTAATCTAGAGGTAAAAGGTATCACGGAAAAAAATGTTGAACTCAAAAGTTACGGAATCGTTGAATTTTATAACTACTAAGAAATACTGAATTGAAATATTACCTAAAATGATATTTATTAACCCTAAATTGATAATACAAGCTATCAAATAATATTGGCATGAAAATATTTAAAAAATAAGGATATGATATGACCGACTCGGTTATGCGAAGAGGCCAAGATTTATTGAACTACTACAGCGCTAGGCTAGTGCCGCCGCGTCTTGGCGTTGGGCACGATTCGCGCCCAACGCCGGAACCGCTGATGCCGCAGAGTCGTAGAAGTATCTCGTGCGCATGTTACGTTCTGCCTCATCTCCAATGATCGAGCTATTGTTGGTTCATAATGTTGAAACGAATTTTATAATATTATAAGATATGTTTTATATTTGTTTAAAGCAAAAAGAAATCAATATTCTTTAAAGTCATGAATATTTGACAAATATTAACTATTTAACAAAATCGCTTTACATACAAAAAAAATTCATTTTAAATTCTATCATTGATTGTCAAATTTAAATATAAAAGTAAATAAAGGTAAGTATAAGTAAAAGTACGTAATAAAACGTAATAAATCGTTACTGATAGTTAATATTTCCATGTGATTGAAAGTTAGTTCTGTCAGAGTATGGTACTGTATTATGAGCAGGATAATTAGGCCAGGAAAGCGTTGCTGGTCTACTGGCAGGTAAATAATTAGCGTTTGGAGGATAAAATTGCAATGGAAGTGCTTGGCTGCTTGGAGGTAATTTGTAAAAGTTTAGCATAAAATAATAATATAAGTGCATAAATAAAAGTTACTAAGTGAATCGCCATTGTCAGGACTAACTTGCTGAGCAAATTGGTTTTGAGTATTCAACTCAGGAATTAAACTTTTCGGTGAATTATTATTCGAATCCATGTTGATATAAGTATGCAACTCTTAGCTGAAAGTATTACGATAGTTTACAAATAAAATTTTTATAATAAAATTAAATAAACAATAATATTACGTAATACAATTGTATCTTGAACAAAGTTATATTATCGCAAAAATTTTAATTTTTTATGTTGTATCTTATATCGTTCCTTTAGAAATATTCGAAAAAGTAGGCTCATTGGATTGTGCTAAACTGTAAAAAAGTAAATAACTTCTTGTCATACAAGCACGATTTTCGCGTTTTTTCACTTTAAAAGCGGGCGCAAAGCGACTGTTTCCGATAGGCGAACAAAAAATAATTTGTTGCCCGCTCTTAGCAAAATGGTGTATCCAGCGGGCGAAAGGGGTCTTTTCGCCCGCTACTCAAAGGCTCAATGTATATCTATATGCATGCGTATATATGCGTGCCCGTGAGTACATGAATTCAAACTTTTTTTCAGAAAGCAACAGAATATTTGATAAATTACTATAATTCTTTTTTTAAATTAGTTTATTATTTGTAATAAATAGAATATTGACAGTGATAATAGATAGTGTTGTGTAGAATTAAGATTTTGTCGTTTTACATCGGTAAGCATGAATATATAAATTAGTATTTATAGTATGCATTGTTTGACAGTTTAACCCAGACTAGAAATGAAGCTTAGCACCCGTAGATTTTTCAGTAAAGAAAACTGCCTGAAAGTTTCTTAAAGTAGTCAGAAAAATCTTAAATTTAAAACCTGTTGAGTTAAAAAAATTTTATTCTTAGACAAATTCTTATCATCAAAAAGAAAAATAAGTTAAGAATATACAATATAAGAATAACACATTTCTCTTCAAATATATAAGATACAAAATCACTCAACAAAGTTATTCATTCGCATAAAGAAATTAAATACAAACGAGTATTGGAAGTTCAATCTCTCGAGTGTTCAAAAATAAACATACGTACTCTTTGCACCTTTACCTATAATGTCTATATATATAGTTTCTGAAGGTTTAGACAAAATATTTCATACTCATTTAGCTACAGTATTCATTTTTAAAATTAATTTCTGAAAAGGTTAATACTAAACTAATCAATCTTAAACAGATGAAAATAATTATGAAAAATACTGACCCTTAAGGAGAGACCGGAGTTCTATACCTTACATACAGTCAACGACATTGCAGTTTTTCATTTTACTCAATGAACTTTTAAGATTGCTTATCGACCACACGCACATTTTTTGTGATCAATAGATTCCTCTGGTCGAAAAAGTACGGAAACAAAAAGAATTCATTGAATAAAACGAAAAATTACAATGTCGTAACTAACTCCCCATTATACTTAAGTCTTCATTTTAAACAAAATTATTACATTTGTATGCTACCTGCCTAAATTATAATAATAATAATAATAATAATATGAATACAAGTTTATTAACATTACTACTATACACTCAATCTAAAGGAATAATACTTGTGCTATTATAAAAATTCAAAAACATTGAATTACCTTGAAAATCAAGATTTATAAGCCTGCATAACCCCCAAACCATTCTTGCAGCATATAGCAGCAATAAATATTTATATATATATTATCCCCATATATTTAAATATAAATGTATTATTTTTAATTAATTCCAGTATAGTACTTACCTTTGACAATTGATGATGGAAATGGAGCAAAGCGCGACAAAGACGATGAAGAATAGACAAAACAAAAAAAAACGATATATAGAAGGGCGGCTTTCGTTGAAATATAATATAGCGGTTCCGAGTTCCGACGTTGGGCACGATTCGCGCCCAACGCCGAGACACGGCAGCACCGCCCTAGCGCTGGAGTAACTTAATGAATCTTGGCCTCTACGTGTAACCGAATCGGTCATATGTAATCTTTATGTTCGAAATATTTTCGTTCCAATATTTATTGAAATGATGTATTATTATTTTTGAAATTTCCAATTACCAAAATAGTGGTATAAAGTTATTGTTTGGTTGAAATAAATAAATACCAGTTTTACTTTAAACATTTGAGTTCGACATTTTTTTCCGTGATAGCTTTTATTTAAAATCTCTTAAAAATTTAACCAGATATAGTTATTAAAAATTCAAATGGAATATTGAACCACTTCATAAAATAGAATTTATTACAGGAATCTGTATTACCGACTTTTTGTATTTTAAACAGTTATTCGAGTTTTAACAAATTTTGTAAATAAAAATTACTAGAATACCCTGCAAATTTGTATATTGTATTTCGAATGTTTGGTTTTTGCAATTTCAAAAGATTCCAGTATTATTTCTAGCCGGAAAACAGTTTTAAATATTTTTCGTGGTAAGCAATGCGTATGGGACAATGTGAATTACTTCTAAATTATTGGAATGCTTGTACGATGTTAATACGAACATTCGTTTCTTAAAAATGATTTGAACGTCTATCTTTGATAACATTTAGATGGTTGCTTCTAACAGAAATTGAAGACGAGATTTTTAGAGTGTTTCATACACTCTTTGACAAAAAATCTACTAAATTTATTAGAACGACAGAAACAACTACTGTGCGGGCAACTATCCCTCCCAGCAGTGGATTACACTGTTAATTCATAAAATATGTAAATGTAATTAGCATTGAAAATTCAAACATTTTTCATATTTATCCTGCAAGTTTCTCGTAAACTTGTTAAACGGATAAAAAATGTTACGTATTTAGAGTATTTCATACACTCTTTAATAAAAAATCTACTATATTCATTTGAACAACAGAAACAACTACTCCGCGGGCAAATACCCCTCTCAGCAGTGGATTAAACTGTTAATTCATAAAATATGTAGATTTAATTTAACATTAAAAACCCAAATATTTTTTGTATTTGTCTTGAAAATTGAAATTTCTTTTTATGAATAAAGGGAAAACCATTTTAAAGTAGGTTTCTGTTAAATCTATTACATCGTATTATTAGTTTTTCACTGTATTTATATGTAAGGCTCATTAACGTTACTCTCTTAATTTGAAATAGTGAACTTGTCACTATTTTAGCAAGTGAAAATAATTCCACTTACGAAACAGTGGAAATTTCATTATTTTATAGTGAAACTTTCACTATTTTAGCTAGAGAAAATAATTCCACGTGCGAACAGCAATTTCACTATTTTGCCAGTGAAAACTGTATTCATTAGAAAAATAGTGACTTATCACTAATTTGGTAGTTGTCGGGCCGTTTGCTCTTGCAGCGGCCCTATTATATTTTATATTTTCGCGCGCACGGTGTTTCTCTCTCTCGCGCGAGAACTGAAGCACTCACTCGCACGATTTCTTGCGAGAGAGGACACAAGTGCGCGCTTTCTCCCACTTTCTTCCTTCCTAATTTCCGCGAAGCGAGATCAAAATCCAATTGTTCTCGCTGAGCTAGCTCTCTTCCGGCTTGACCGCGACTATGGCAAGTTCGGAGCCTCTACGCGGGTCGCGACGCCTGTTTTCACGACCGTGTGTGAAACCCTTCTTTTAACTTCAACACTTCACATTCAACACTTGTAAATAGTATTTTTAAGAGCGACAAAGGCTCCTTTTATTATATTGATTTTTTAACATTAATAACAGTGTAAACCCTATTTACCCTTGTCCAGACTCCGCATCCCTTCACCTGCTACACGTGTCCGGGCTATCTATTTTAAGTGTCCTAAAGCTGCACTTTCGCACGACGTTATTACACTGAGAGAATACATCGGTCAGATTTGCTGAACTGTTCGGTAGTTTTGCCCGAAGTGAGTTCGGTAGTATGAATACGGCAAGAATAGCGGAACAAGTTCGGCAGTTGAGTCTCCGTGCGTCGCGCTACACGCCTAATCTCACGTTTTCACAAATAATGAATATTTTAATGAATTTCTTATTTTTTTGTTACTGTAACTTTTTTATATATGATTAGTTAGTCTAAGTTACATTTTCGATGTTCTACTTTAACCTTACTTCTGTTTTACCTTATCACAAACGTTATAATGAGGCTACAATAAAGCGCAACACCACACATCACTTTTAATACACATTCGCCAAAACAGCCGAACTGTTCCGCAGTTTTTACCGAACTCCTCAGTAAGAATGACAGACTATGGCCTCCACAAACTTAGCAATGTGACTTCGGCAAGCCTAACTGAACCATTCTCTCAGTGTACCGTGTTTATAAACAAATTTATTCTTATTTTAAATTCTTGCGAATTGCCGGCTAGCGCGCGAACAGTAGTTAATACATAAGTTAAAAGTCGGCAAGGTAGGGTTCGAGTTGGTATTTCATAACCTAATTTCAGTTAACATTATTTTTATTTCATGAACATTAAATATTATTTTTATTATGTAATAACAAAATAATTAATTAATTAATGAATAAAAATGATGCAACTAATGTCTTAATTAGAATTCTGATCCATATTCCCTGTGTAAAAAATTGGACAAAATCCTAAAATTATAATTAATTTCAACTTTAATCTTTTTTGTAACGTGCATACTAATGCATTTATTCATATTATCGGAAGTACCTTTTTAATCAATATATTTATATCAATTATATTCGCAGCACCTTATATGAGTTATAAAATTTACTCTATGTATGCAATCTACGGCATAGTGCGCTTCTTACACATAAGAATTATACACGTAATTATTGTGCACAATTTAGCATTGGTCAAATATATCTATATATAATTTGACCAATGCTAAATTGTGTACAATAATTACGTGTACAATTCTTATGTGTAAGAAACGTACTATGCCCAATCTACGTAGGCAAGTGGTGAAGACGTTCGACTGTAAACCTTGTGGACCAGAGTTTGATCCCCATCACAGAAGTTTTTTTCGCCTTTTTAATTTATTTCTTATTTTAATATATATAAATGTTCAAATGAAAATACATAATCAATATCTAATACATCTCATATATAATTATATACGCGTTTAAATAACAGCCTTATTTTTTTAATTTACTGAATATAATTAAATTTTACTGATTCAAGTAGTGAAAATTTATTTCACTATTTCAAATAGTGAATATTCACAGTTTTACAATGATTTTTCACTATTTCATAATAAGAGAGTACAGATAAGAGTCTATCTCTTCAAAGCAAGACATCTATAGGTCGTTTAATATTATAAATGTAAAGATTAAAAGCGTTTCGGCCTCAAGACGGCCTGTAGGCCTCATCAGTATGATCGGCAGTCTCTATCATAGACCCACGTATATTTAAAAAAATAAATAATTTTTTTTTAACAGTATATCAAAGAAAACAACCAAATTTAATTACTGTTTTCATACCTGTAACGTTTTGTAGAAAGAATGTATCACAAACACCACATTTTTCTTCTGCAAAAATTAATACTCATATTAAAAACCAAATTATTAAATTTGACTTGAAGAAAAAGACAAACTGTCAAATCGGGAGGTGATTTTTGTAAAATTTTAGATTTTCCGAGCCGAACGACCCGCTACACGCACTAACACTCTATGACTGGTCAGGACGAATATCAGCAGTAAAATAGAAAGTCGAGAAAGACTTCGTCGTCCAAGCGCGGCAGCAAAACAAAAATAAAAAGGCCCATAAAATTCCTCCATTCTCTTTCGCACATGTGTGCGCCCTTTTGCCCCGCTTGGCTTTTCCGTCGACTATACACTGAGAGAAAGGATTCTTTGCGACAAAGAATATTTCTTAATTGTTAAGTTTTGTGGATTTGAATACGATCAAATGAATATCTCTTAACAGTTAAACGCATCGTCTTAATAGTTAAGAACTGGGTACTTGAGTCGCTTGTCAACGGCTGACCGCCTGACTGTAAGGTTAACTGAATGTTTCGAAACTACTTAGTTTAATCTTTTTGGCATCAATTTTTATTTTTTAGAGTGTAGTGAACGATGTACACTTGATGTGGATATATTCTGATCGAACGTTTTTAAAATGCTTCAATGAGATTGTCCAACTAGCAGGAATTAACCAATAGCACGATTTGTGAAAATATTCGATCAGAATATATTCACGTCGAGTGTACATTAGGCATGGCGCTTGGTGAAAAGAGAGCGCTGAGAGTAAATAGTGCTGCTCAGTCGAAAGCAAGAAAGGAGAGAAAGAGGGAGGTAGAGTTAGAGGGAGACGGAGAGGCGTCTGCCCAAGTCCTCAAATTGTTACGACTCCCCTGAAGCGAGCAGCGACTGACCGCAAGCTAAACAAATGATTCAATATTGAAAAGGCCCTGAGCATGCAGTCTATAATGCTGTATAGCGTGTAGCCGTGTAGTGCACTGCGCATTTGCAGCGAGATTTGTAAGAATGTTGAAAATGGTGAGCATCGAACATCGAGCGTCGAGAGAGGGTGCAAGGAGGACAGTAAGAAAAGAAGGCTGGGGTTACTGATTACTGACCAGCGAGCACGGTGTCCTGAAGGTTGTACTTGGTGCTGGAGCCGGTATTCTTGCCAAGCTTGGGGAAATCCTTGAGCTTGCGGCCGCTAAGCTTGAGCTCGCCGCTGAGGTGGGCCTCCTCGAGGATGCGCTCGAGGCTCCTAGTGAGCTGCTTCTGCATGTGTCCGCTCATGTTTGACGCGATCATCGCCATGTTACATGTCGGGTCTATTGCTGGCGCCCCTCGTCCTTTGCCCTTTGCTTGGAAGAAGGCCAGGACGTCTGCACACGTTTTCAAGGATTCCTGAGGAGGCGGGACACCCGAATCAGCCCGCTACGGACGGTGGCGCGTACAACATCCTCCTGAGAGCCGATTGCTGTTCTCGACAGTTCTCGCGCGGGCACTCGACAGGCCCTCCTGGCCTGGCGTCTAGCTCGGCTGCTCAGGCTGCACTGCACTCGCGGGTCGTGCTCTCGCCAAGTCGCCACGACTCTCGGACCGGACTGCACCGGCCATTGCTCTTACGCCCGATCGCGGCATTGCGGCTGGCGAGTGGCGGCACTGGCGGCATCGTGCTCCCCACCACCAACGAATCACAGACAGCTCAAACACCAAAGCCCCCTGCATACCCAGCAGCCCCAGCGGTCAGCAGCCAACTCCCGTCGCCGAGGTCTACTATTATCATCATCTCCCTTTCTGATCGACAGCTGACTGTACCCGCTGCAGGACAGGAAGGGAACGCGAGCGACGCTTGCTTGCTGCCTTGAGAGCTCTTCATGCTTTAGCTTTCTTCCCTATCTACACAGTTAACTGTACACGCAATGGTAAAATCATTTTTCCGCATGACCGCTTTATAACTTTTTACGCATAATAACTTTTTCATACGCGTAAGAATGTCAAATCACCAAAAAGTTAACAAAAAGATGACTTCAGATGCGATTTTGTTTCGTACTCCTATGAAAAAGTTGTTATTTAGGGACACGTTTAGAAAAACCGTTTTACCGTTGGGTGTACACGTCATTAGATTATCATATTTATAATGTCTTCGATTACTGATGTCTTTCTACCCTCCATACTTTTTACGATTTTACATGCGGGAGTCGTAGGTTTTTATTAAAATAAAACTTTGTCCTCTTAAAATAATGCTTATCGCTTCAATTGTAGACATTAGGAAAACTCATAAATACAGCACGATGCTTCAGCAGATCGTTATCAGGAATCATAAACTAAATTTCGGAGCAAAAAGCAATAAGGTAAAGTGCCCAGTGCTTCGACAAAGCGAAAATTGTGACCAGTAGTTGGACAGTGACAAAATTGTAATTACTGATAAAGATGGTAAAAAGATATATTCATTGGCATTCATTCGGATAGTTTATGATGTGTAGTATATAATTTAACCAAAATTATGTTAATTTACGTCTTAAATTTGTTATAAATGTAAATATAACGTTTTGAGGTTATGTCGAGAACTGTAATTTGCCGATTATATTGTCCAAGTTTACGTCCAATGCTTTTTCTGAACCCAGTAGTTGGACACGTTTAATTCATATGTCTAACAACTGGGTCCTAACTATGTTCAAGTACTGGGATCAGCTTGACATATGATATCCGACTACTGGGACATCATATAGTTGCATTTTTAAACTTACTTTCTTAGTATAAAAAAGTATGTAAGCGTACTTTTTCTTGTACTAATAACAGTAAAACATGTCGAATTAACGGTTAGATTAAAGATTTGGGAAAAATATTGAGTTTTGTCTCTAATACAAACACTAATTCCGTATTTTCGTTTCAAAAAGTGTCCAAGTACTAGCTACTTTACCTTAAGCAAAAATAATGACATTAAGAAATTTTACCACACTTCTGGAGGATTGTTTTATTATTATTATCCTTCTTCAATAGCATAAAGTCTTCGGTAACCGGAATAACATTTATTTTCATATAAAATACTTTTATTTTCATTTAGAAATAAATCTCCCATACAAATTTAATGAGGGCTATTCTATCCATGACGATTGTCGTAGGAGAGAGTCCACATAAGGGCAATCCCCCAGTTAGCACGAAGATATTTTTAATACGCTATAACGGTAGCCTGTATAATATACAAGTTGCTTAAAAGATATCTTAAAATGCGTCTCAGAGCAACCTGAGAGATGTCATAATATTGTCATATAGATACCTTCACGTTAGTCGTAACGTAACGATAGCATGTAGCGGATCGTTCGGCTCGGAAAATCTAAACTTTTACAAAAATAACCTCCCGATTTGACAGTTTGTCTTTCTTTTCAAGTCAATTTTAATAATTTGGTTTTTAATATGATTTTTGTTTGAATTTATAATTCTACTGTAATTCTAAATTTTGCAGAAGAAAAATGTGGTGATTGTGTTACATTGTTTCTATAAAACGTTACAGGTATGAAAAAAGTAATTAAATTTAGTTGTTTTCTTTAATATACTGTTTAAATTTTTTTTTAAATATACGTGCGTCTATGATAGATACTGCCTGATCATACTGATGAGGCCTAAAGGCAGTCTTGAGGCCGAAACGCTTTTAATCTTTAAATTTATAATATTAAAGGACCTATATATTTCTGGCTTTGAAGAGGTAGACTCTTCTCTGTAAGAATGAGCCTTACATATAAATACAGTGAAAACTAATAATAGGCCAGTCAAATTATGTTTTTTCGCTGCAAATATTTCTGATAGCAATTTTATTGTTGCAAATGGTCAGGAACGGCATTTTTTTTCACATTTCTCTCTGCGGTTTGAAAAGTATTGATTTTAGCAGGGAAAGTTTCAAATAAAAGTTGTTCATTATTCAATTGTCTACATAAAAGTCTGGGAGAGCACCCTTCTAAGTCTATTAGTTTACTTGCAAATTGGAAAAAACCACAAAATTCGTCAAAATCGAAAATTGTTAATAACTTTTGAAAAAATTACTTATTACATCGATACTTTAGGAAAAAGTACTACTCTATAGTCCAAAATAGCATGCCAAATTTCAATCTTCTATCAATTACAGTTTTTGTTTCATAAATTTCTATTTTTCGAAATTTCTTTTTTTCTCAATACGATTTCGATGTGAAAAAATTATTCAGATTAGGCACCGTAGTTTGAGATTGAAGTGAACGAGTTATATTTCAATAAACTTTTTAGAAAACCACGAAATTATAATTAGAAGAGCCCCTGGATGCTAATGTTTATAAGGTGCCTAATTAACTTTTTTATCGAAGACAAGGCTCACTAAAAAACAAAGAACCTCTGTTCTACGCGATATTGGAGTTCCGAGTTCAAGTGCTTTTCCGGGAAGAAAAGCGTGACGCTTGCACGACAACAACATGTGGCTGGAAACAGCCTCTAGACTGCATATACAAAAAAGACCGGAGGAGGAGAGGGATTCAACAGGGCTACAACGAAATTGTAGACCACGAGTAAAGTCAGTCAGAGTCTAGATGTGCTAAAAGACACGAGTTTTCTCGCGATATTCAGTTTATTCATTCTCCTCGTTATTTCTCGTTTCGAACACTTTTAATGTGGACGTAACCGGTCTCAAGCCCGGATTAGATGCAGACAGAAAGTGTCGTTCTTAATTAAAAAATCCTTATTTCAATCCGTGTTTATTATATGTTATTTCATTTATTTATTTCTAATTTATTTAAATAAACCGTCTCAGTTCACGCGCTACTAATCCTAAACCCAGCCTGGGTCATCACGCGTGTGTGCGAGAGAAATCAGATTTCCGCGTCTTTTTCAAACGTATTCATCGCGTTATTTGCATAGAAAAATCGTTTTGAAATACCAATATATAAATGAGTCACTTGTCATATAATACTTGTTCTTTTTCCGTAAATTCAAATATTTTATAAAAATATAAAAGAAAATATTTAAAAATTTTATTTATTATGTGGGAATATGTACTTAAAAATTATTGACCAAAGATATAGTCTTTTTAAGCCAAAACTATTCGATTTTTAAAATGATTTTATTACGAAATATTCATTAAAAAGAGAAGCTCCCACATTCATATCATAAGTACATGTTTTTTGAACATAAGAAAACCGTGAAAACGCTGATTCGATCATGTTGGCTCTCAAAACCTTGCGGAGTCCAAGAATTATAGTCATTTATATTATGGCCAATCAAAGAGATGTAAGGATTATAGAAAATTTTTTTTTAATTTTTCCGCCATATTTTGATATAATGTGCTTTACCGAAAAAATAAAGTAAAATATGATGAGTGACACATTTTTACCATAAAATTTATTAACAATTAATTTAAAATTTAAAAGTATATCTGTCCCCTTAAACTGCATAACTTATTTGTTGTAACTGGGTAATTATACAAATGTTTTAAATGATAATTATTTATTAAAGAACGTACTCTGAAAAATGAATTTTGTCAATTTTTTTAATAAAGTAATTATCCTATTTGCTTATAAATTTGTTTTATGGATATATTTTATACTTTTTAACGAAATTGCAAATCGCAATCAAATTAGAACGAGTTAAAACAGATTGAAAATATTTTATTCATAAACGTAGAAAAATATACATATATCTTCAATTTGGCTATGAAAAATTCAAACTTCGTGAAGACTAATCGTATTATGCTGTGAATCAAGTTCATCAAATTCATGACGTGAAATATCGATCTCGTACGTCACTTCATCAATAATTTTTATGTACAAATTCCCACATGGCCAACAAAATTTGTAAATTCTTTGCTTTATATTTTTATAAAATATTCGAATTTACCGAAAAAGAACAGGTATTACATGACTCCTTTTTACCTTAAAATGTATTATCAATTAATTGAAAATTTTAAGGTGTATTACGTAATGTCCCATTAAAGATAATACATACATTGATATTTCAAAGCAATGTGATTATGCAAATAACGAGATGAATGCGTATGAAAAAGACGCGGGAATCTGATCTCTCTCTCGCACTTACACTGAAAGAAAAATCACGGACGTATTCCGTGCGATTTTACCCATGCAATGATTTCGTGCACTTCCCTTGCGATATATCCGGATTTTTTCTGGACAAATTGCATGTAACTGATCGACGGAAAAAATCCTACTCGTGCCCGCAAGTATCCCGTAGAGCGCTAGGGCTGATTACAGCGCTACCACGTGATAATCGCAGGCGGTTCAAACAAGCTTTGTTTCCAAGGAGCCACCCGGAATGATTCCGGCTCTCTCCATGGATTTATCTCCGACCTTTTGCACGCAATAATTATTTATTAAGCAGAGTTTATTGTTGTTCATCAGCTGTGAGAAATCTAAAAAATTATCTTCTTTGAGTGCAGTAAGTACATTACAACATTTATAAAATTATGACTCTTTCATAATCTAACCGCTTATTGTAATGTTAGTATTAATAGTTAGTTTTGTAGTTAAGATATCGTTTAAAGTATATTCTTGTTTGTTTATATAAAAGTTTGAAAACGTTGTAAAGATTATGAAATGTATTAATTCAATAATTAGTTTAATTTCACAATTGCTGACCATTTGATTGTTTATATTTTTATGTAGATAAGCATTATTACAGGATGATTGCTCCAATTGGAGATTGTACGCCTAATCAGTCAAACACAAGTTCGTGCAATAATGTTTCCCATGCTAGTTCGGCAAATGGTTAGCTTGTTTTTATTTTTATTTTATGATAGCTAGAAAATTCATTCCCTAACGCTCGTTAATAATTTATAAATGAGTAATAACACTACAAATTGGTTTGTTTTAGTTAGTGAATATTATAGTCAAGACTCTGTAAGTGATGTTTTATCACAATCTGTATAGACGCTAGAAGTAATTGATGTGACATCACCAAGTACTTCATGTTCGACAACGAATTCTTTAGTTACAGTTGATCAAAATGAACAAACGATTGTACAACCACATCAAACAGCTGATGTTTTTCGCCTGCAGAACTATGTATACCAAGTTTTAATGGAAAGTCCTGAGGGAGAACTTCAGATCAACTTTTATGATTATCAAAAAACGGAAGACAATAGGCAGCAGTTACTTTTAAGTAAAGGAAGACTATTTTTCTCCACTTCAACAGTAGCCAAAATTGTAGTGTTACATGAGATTCGACGCACTCAAAATTGGAGGTATATACAAAAATGCTATTTATTTATTTATTTATAATCAAACTATTGAGAAAAAAGTTTTTTAATATTTTATTTGTAGTATAAGCCCTAACAGACTTGAAAGTTTAGCTAAGCTCTTAGCTCAGCTTTTTAGCGGTTACTTGCAAGAAGGCTTATACACTATTTATATATATACTATATATTTTGATATATAGCCTTGTTTACTCTAGCGAGACACTTAAACTTTTGGTTGTTATTTATGAGTTTCCTGTCCGAGCCTATCGAGTGATTTACAGTTAATGGAACGGATCGACTTAACAAATTTACATTTCAAGATCCATGCTTGTATATTCAAATATTTGCGCGTTGTTATATGTAATATTGGCGCATGTGCGAATTACGAGTAACGTGACATGTCATTACGTCACACCATAACGTACCATGTGACTGTGCGCCGCCGCGTCGACGGTGCGCGTATACATACGCTCGTATCACTGAGAGAAAAATCACGGACTTATTCCATGAGATTTTACCCATGCAATGATTCCGTGCACTTCCGTTGCGATATATCCGGATTTTTCCTGGACAAATTGCATGTAACTAATCGACGGAAAAAATCCTACTCGTGCCCGCAAGTATCCCGTGGAGCGCTGGGGTTGATTCCAGCGCCGCCATGTGATAATCGCAGGTGGCTCAAACATGCCATTTTTCCAAGGAGCCACCCGGAATTATTTCGGTGCTCTCCATGGAATCTTTATGAAAGAAAAAAGTCTCTCAAGATACTATTTTAAACTAAGAAATACATTTTCTAAGTATAAATACTAGTATTGAATAATGTAGGTTATTATAATGAAAATTAGGACTCGATGACACTGTTTCTGCGGTACCGTAATTTCGGGATCATAAAGAAAGAGTTATCCTTCTAAAAGCTTAAATATAATATTTACAAACTTTATATATTTTTTTTTAATTTTGCCACTCGAATTATGCGATATTTCGGAAAGTTCATTTTTTCCTATTTGTAAAAAATATAATTTTTATTTTGGTTCGAAATTCATTCCCTGTGTTTTGCGCCGATAAAACTTGCTAATATTTTGTACATTCCGACACGTACATAAAAAAGGCCAATCCTTCCATTCCCTTATTACACAATGTACTATTTCAATATTTTATTAAACGCGAGGGTTACAAGTAAAATGAAATTTAGTAGTTTAAAGTGTACAAAAATTAATTTCTTGTATAAAAAGTTATTTATTTAACTTGTTGAAATAACTTATATATCGAATCTAGTCGCTACAAATTCAACTTTGTTTTTCGATATAAAAAGGCACGGTGGTAATCGTGGTATAGAGTTAATATTAATTAAAACGTCAGAGTTGTTACAGCTAGAGTCTACTTCGTATGCGTGAAAATAACTGTTAAAACAAATTTTCCGAAGCTCTTGCGTTTTAAAGTAAACATTGTTATTATAACTAAATATATTCTTCACAATACCAAATTCCACTCTCTTAATTTGAAATAGTGAACTTGTCACTATTTTAGCTAGTTAAAATAATTCCACTTACGAAACAGTGAAAATTTCACTATTTTATAGTGAAACTTTCACCATTTTAGCTCGTGAAAATAATTCTACTTGCGAAAAGCGAAAATTTCACTATTTTGCCAGTGAAAACTGTATTTATTAGGAAAATAGTGACTTATCACTAATTTGGTAGTTAATACATAAGTTAAAAGCCGGCAAGGTAGGGATCGAGTTGGTATTTCATAACCTAATTTCAGTTGACATTATATTTATTTCATGAACATTAAATATTATTTTTATTATGTAATAACAAAATAATTAATTAATTAATGAATAAAAATGGTGCAATTAATGTCTTAATTAGAATTCTGAACCATATTCCCTGTGTAAGAAATTGGACAAATGCCTAAAATTATTAATTTTTCAAAAGAAAAATTATAATTAAATTCAACTTTAATCTTTTTTGTAATGTGCATACTAATGAATTTATTCATATTATCGGTAGTACATTTTTAATTAATATATTTACATCAGTTATATTCGCAGCAACTTATATGAGTTATAAAATTTACTCTATGTAGGCAATCTACGTAGGCAAGTGGTGAAGACGTTAGACTGTAAACCTTGTGGACCAGAGTTCGATCCCCATCGGAGAAGTTTTTTTCGCATTTTTAATTTATTTCTTATTTTAATATATATAAATATTCAAATGATAATACATAATCAATATCTAATAAACCTTATAAATAATTATATATACGCGTTTAAATAACAGCCTTATTTTTTTAATTTACTGAATATGATTAAATTTCACTGATTCAAGTAGCGAAAATTTATTTCACTATTTCAAATAGTGAATATTCACTGTTTTTTAGTTGCTGAGTTATCACTATTCAAAATAGTGAATATTCACTGTTCTACAGTGAATTTTCACTATTTCATAATAAGAGAGCATACCATCATTTGTAAATTTTGTAACAAATACTGTTTTTTCAGAAAATTTTTTACCAAGAATTTCAATATTTTTTTTTTTTTTTATTATTATTTAACGTCGCCATGTTTGTGCTTCCATGTGGTGCTAATCGACGACGGGGGTCTGCGGTGTGTTTGTAAACAAAGCACATGTAATTTTTACAGAGGTGCTTGTATCAATCGGCAGAGACTAGGATTCGAACCCGGGTCACCAGCGTGGGAATCCGACACTCTACCGACTGAGCCGCCGCAGGCCCCTATATTTCAATATATTTTAAACAAAATACATTAGACGCTGCTTCAATTTCTGGATAGAAACATTTTAAAGCTAAATACGCATTATATTTTTCATCAATCGCTCCAAGACTTACATGGCTATTTATAGGAGTACGCGTTTTAAGATAGTAACAAAATTTTAATTGGTTTCTTATAGCTATCGTCACTGGTAAATTAACATTCGATGTTGTTCGTAATGCTACTTCTTTTTTATTATGATGTTCCCTTTCGAATTTCATGCATGAGTAATGTACAACTGGACCGTTTTGTAATATTACAAAAGGATAATGTATCCATAAGTGCATTTTGAGCTTTAGATGTCCGAATAATTGTACATACAGGACATTGTATTTTTGTATGAGCTCGCTTAAGTTCATAATTCTTCCTTTAGTTATTGTTGGGCTGGTCAAAATACCGATAATTTTTCGGAGATATAGGTACAATTTCCAATATTGATGTTTATCACTTATTAGGTCTCCAATCATAAGGCCCAAGTACCTAGTTAAACAAAGTAACTCAGAAGCCGATTGTTTTACTTTGATTTTGCTTTCACCTTTTTTACTATATGTAAAATAAAGAGGTCTGGGTTTGTTCGATTTTTCTGTCTCATTGTAAGAGAAACTTTCTATTCTGTTATTTAGCACTTCTAACGATATAATCTTACTCTTAACTAATACCGTCAAAACCTTTCCAATTGTGTAAGCAGCTATTCCCTCTTGTACATCATGCATTAAGTCAACATAAAAGTTTTCTGTAATATGAAACTGTACGATATCATGAAAAGCACACTCTTCTTGTATCCCAGTTTCTGTAGGATTTTTTCTAAGAACATCGAGATCATAATTATTTTTCGTTCTCAACATACTATCATCGTGTACAGCTAATATTTCACACAATGTTTTTGGAGATACGCAAATTCTACAATAATATTTTGAGAGAAAACATTTATTGAAACCGCAAATAGTGTTTACTCCGAGATTATCCCCCAATACTAACGCACATTCAAAATATACAGTTTGATTTTTCCCATTAACATTTACAATAATGCCTGCTTTAGATAATATATTCAGATCTTCAAATACTTTTTGAAAAATTATTGGATTCCCAAATTTTTTTAAATGTTTCGCGTGAATAATTTTGTAGAGAGGAAAATATTTTCAGATTTGGCAACTAAATAAGGGGGGGAACATGCGAGTGATACATAAACCCCGCCTAATTTTTCCTCTCCTGCATGACTTGTTAAAGGATTGCCACATTCGAACTCGTCAAAATATACATATAAGGGAAAGGCAAACTTGTCTTTGTTATAATATTTTTCTTTCCACAATTTTCCTTGAACAAAATTAGTTAAAATTTGTGTATCATCCTTCAAAAGGCTATGATAGTAGTTTTGCATTTCATTAAAAGTACCAGGAACAGAAAAATAAGCTTCTAGTGTGCTTTTGAGCGGAATATGAGCCGCGTATATACATTTATCTTTAACCTCAACATTTTCGTCTACTTTTACAAATACATTATCTACTCCGATTTCAAATAACTGTGGTGGTACATATAAACTTTCTTTTGCATATACTTGAAATCGTGAGTATTCAGTTAAATATTTACCAAATAGGTTTTTATTATCTTCTAAGATAAATTGAGCGGTATGGTAAGATACTGGATCAGTCATAGGCTTAAGTGTTACTTTCATTTGATTCTGAAGAAAAGGTATAAATAAATTAGAAAGAAAGTTTGAAAACTTTTCGATTACAAAATCAACTGCTTTGCGTGAAATAAGTGAATTGTTATACAAAGACAATGTGAATATTAACATTTTATTGTCTAATTTTTCTCTTGTAATATTGCTATAATTATCGTAATTCACAGTAGACTCCATTTCGTAATGACAAAAAAAAGTTACAAGCTAAGATGAAACTCTAATGTTTAAAAAACGCTTAAATACTATAAATTTGATGTTTAATTTGTTTAAAATTAACATAAAGTTGATTACTCGACTAGTAACAAAAGTTTGTACTTGATTGATTCAAAGTATCATTCCAAACCAATATTATTGTAAAACAAAATTTAAAATTAAATAAACTTTGTATCTAATAACCTAACGATAAAGCTTTATACTTTACAAACGTAAAGAAATGTAATTCATTTTAAATCTAAAATAGCAAAATTTGTTTCTAACGAATGTTCTGTAAGTTTTCTATCAGATCTATAACGCCTTTGTTTAAATCCGGAACATCAAACCTGTAAACCTCTCTCATGAGCAATTGCCACACATGCTTACAAATATGCGAAACATCCTTATAGAAAACTTTCACAAACTGTAAACAGATATCAATAGCTTGTGCTACAGACGCAACTTGGTACATGCAATTTTCGACAACTACAAAAGCTGATGTAATTTTACTAAGCGACTCTCCTCTAATAACTACATAGGGTCGTACTATTAGCTTATGATCGAGATGCAATTGTTTCAATCTCATTTGCGCTCCTTCAAGATGAAGTTTGAAGTTCTGAGTATCCTAAAAATTAAATACAATTCAAAATGTTTGTATTCTTAAACATTTAGAAAGATAATGAAAGTTAAGAAATAGAAAAATTACCGTTACGTGCAAGAAAAAACTATTTTCAACTTCTGATTTCTCCGGATACCAATTTTTACCTCCTGAATATTTAACTGTCTGTTTAACAATTTTTTTAAACAAGTAAGGTAACAATTTAAATGCTAAAATCTGGATTTTATCTAAAAAATAATGTTTTTGTGTTAAATCTTTTTGAAAATATAATAATGATATAAACAAATATAAATAAAGGAGTCAAAGTTAAATACTCGAAAAGTATACTAATAAATAGGACTAGCAATATATTATAATATTAAGTACTTTTTTTAATTTTATTATTAGCTACTAACCATCACTTAAACAATCCTTATTTTTCTCTAAAATGTCTTTTATAAGGGGATCCCTCTTTTTTGTACAAGCGAACTTCACAATTTTGTTAGCGATTATAGGCCAATTAGTATGAAATACGTCAGTTGGCTTACCATAAAATGAACAAAAATCTTGCTGTACCTGACAAAGAAAATTTTGTTATTAATAAATAAATAAATAAATAATAAATAAAAATACCATATAAAAACATTTTTTTAATTTTACTAGAATATATCCAGATGGATTTGTAAGAACTGGAATAGTTTCTAAAATAGTTTTTATATCATTTTTCTTAAAGAAATCAATTCTTTCAGTAAGAGCTAAAGTACTCCATTTTCTTAGATAGTCATCATCAATTATCTTAATTGGTTCCTTTAGCTCTTCAAATTCTTTAGAAATACTTATTTCTGCAACATAAAAGTTAAAAGTACAGTGAGTTCAAAAGATTATAGAAGATAATAATCCAATTTAAATTATAAAATATTTACCTTCTGTCCTTTTTCTTTTCAGGGATACGGTAGGCTTTATCAGTTTAATAGCTATTGCTTTCTCTCGTTGATACTCGTATTGAGTCTGCAGGGAACCATGAGCACTACTTTTAGGACTTGATTTAGTGTAAAAGCCTTCTTGCAAGTAACCGCTAAAAAGCTGAGCTAAGAGCTTAGCTAAACTTTCAAGTCTGTTAGGGCTTATACTACAAATAAAATATTAAAAAACTTTTTTCTCAATAGTTTGATTATAAATAAATAAATAAATAGCATTTTTGTATATACCTCCAATTTTGAGTGCGTCGAATCTCATGTAACACTACAATTTTGGCTACTGTTGAAGTGGAGAAAAATAGTCTTCCTTTACTTAAAAGTAACTGCTGCCTATTGTCTTCCGTTTTTTGATAATCATAAAAGTTGATCTGAAGTTCTCCCTCAGGACTTTCCATTAAAACTTGGTATACATAGTTCTGCAGGCGAAAAACATCAGCTGTTTGATGTGGTTGTACAATCGTTTGTTCATTTTGATCAACTGTAACTAAAGAATTCGTTGTCGAACATGAAGTACTTGGTGATGTCACATCAATTACTTCTAGCGTCTATACAGATTGTGATAAAACATCACTTACAGAGTCTTGACTATAATATTCACTAACTAAAACAAACCAATTTGTAGTGTTATTACTCATTTATAAATTATTAACGAGCGTTAGGGAATGAATTTTCTAGCTATCATAAAATAAAAATAAAAACAAGCTAACCATTTGCCGAACTAGCATGGGAAACATTATTGCACGAACTTGTGTTTGACTGATTAGGCGTACAATCTCCAATTGGAGCAATCATCCTGTAATAATGCTTATCTACATAAAAATATAAACAATCAAATGGTCAGCAATTGTGAAATTAAACTAATTATTGAATTAATACATTTCATAATCTTTACAACGTTTTCAAACTTTTATATAAACAAACAAGAATATACTTTAAACGATATCTTAACTACAAAACTAACTATTAATACTAACATTACAATAAGCGGTTAGATTATGAAAGAGTCATAATTTTATAAATGTTGTAATGTACTTACTGCACTCAAAGAAGATAATTTTTTAGATTTCTCACAGCTGATGAACAACAATAAACTCTGCTTAATAAATAAATATTGCGTGCAAAAGGTCGGAGATAAATCCATGGAGAGAGCCGGAATCATTCCGGGTGGCTCCTTGGAAACAAAGCTTGTTTGAACCGCCTGCGATTATCACGTGGTAGCGCTGTAATCAGCCCTAGCGCTCTACGGGATACTTGCGGGCACGAGTAGGATTTTTTCCGTCGATCAGTTACATGCAATTTGTCCAGAAAAAATCCGGATATATCGCAAGGGAAGTGCACGGAATCATTGCATGGGTAAAATCGCACGTAATAAGTCCGTGATTTTTCTCTGAGTGCACGGGAGCTTTCTCCCTTCCTCCAGGCTCCTTTAACCTTTTCCACTCCACCAATGTGTATACTTGATCATAAAAAACTCTAAGAGTACCTATTTTAATATTTACAATGTTTTTAAATATACCCATGATGATATATTTAAAAAAATGTTTCTAATAAAAAACTGTAACTTGTTCGTCTTTTTTACGATGAAGTATATAATAAAATAATTGAATTTATGTCATTATGTCTTTCACCCACAGATATGTATACAAAACATAAGTTTTTTAATATATTCTTTTAATTAAAATTTTTTTAAACATTGGTTTTTTAAAATTATCCGTGCAGATTAACTATTGATATTGTACTATTGCTTCATTTTTGTTACGGTACCAAGAAAGTGTACAAATTTATTGAGATGCAAAAAACTTTAATAATATAACAATTTTTTATTGAAAAATTATGCATAATTTACAATAGATCTTCAAAAACTCGATATAAATAGTCAAAAACTTTCTATTTTAGGTACCAAATAAGTCAATAAAATTTGGGAAAATAAATACAACGGGAAATAAATTTTCATATCGGCATAACTCTACCAATTATTATATTAAATACATTATACATTTAAATAAATATACACTTTATTTGAAAATACTTATTTTATTAACATAAATATTAAAGAATACTAATGTAATATACATTTCCTATACACAATAATAAATTTTAAAAAAATCATTGCAACGGATTTGAACCTGCATAAAAAAACTAAGAATCCGATACTTTATCCACAGGACCATCGCTGCTAACAAGTGTTGAATAATGGATTTGATATATACAGTGCTCCTCCATTTGTAGATAAGGTTTGGAGTATTGAATATAATTTGTTTTACTATATGTTTTTAGGTTTTCTACATATTTTTCGAGTATTGCAAACCATAACTAACAGGTTTCCAATGTACAATTTTTAAATACATACTTTTATCGATATTGCTGTTATGTTATCGGCCGAGAGTTATCCTATTACCTACATAACGCTTGGAAACATTTGAAAAACGACTGTCGCGCTGCGCGTGGTCGGGGTGCTTACTAGCCCTTGGAGTGCCTCAGTCGCCCATAAGGCTTTGCGCTTCTATTGGGGTCTATCTTCTTTGACGCTACAGTTGCTGCTCATGTATATAGATGTAGGTTGGACGTACCATTTCTTGCCACCTTAAGCTTTTTTTGACTTTAGAGAACGTATTTACTACAGTAAAATATAATGTTTAATCATTCAACAAATTTACATATATTCTAAAATACATGTATTTGATAAATTCATCGTTTATTTTATGAAATACCCCGAGAAAATTTCACAAATGGAAAAACTAAAATAGAATTCGTTTTTCACCGTTTTTGGCACCTAAGCAGTAGTTTTGACCATAAGGATGTACCGATTTTGGCCATTATTGAAATTCATGTATACCAAGAAAATATTTTCGTATTTATCAATTATTACCAATTAAAACACATAAACTTAACAATAAAGCAGTTAGTTCTTGTAACTATTTGGATGTAATCTCTTTTAAAATGTTAAATTATATATCATTTGTATACTAAAGTACAAATATACGTAAAAGTCATTTATTATTCTAAAAATCATTAATATATATATATATGGGTGGTTCCATGTCAAGTGAGCATGTTCAAAAATAAAAATGTCTGATTTTAGACCCCAAGGTGTTATATGTCAACGGCAATTGAAGGTTGAAAAATGCGATTTTTTTTAATATTTTGAGATTTTCCCAACATTGTTTGATTTTTAAATAAAAAACTACGGACTTTTGAGAAAAAGTGTAAAAACATTTTTTACTCAATGTGAGGTAAGGAATCTAAAAAAAATTTATTAGACCCTATTGTGATATTTTGTGAACTCATGTATTGTGATTGTAAAACATGTATTTTCAACTTACTGAAAAACCAATATTTAATTCGCCGAATGGAAAAGTCTTGAAGGAAAAATGTAAAACGGGGGGGGGGCTCGACGTTTTAAAAAGATTTAGATCGATATTCTATCTCTAAACGGAGCTACAGCTGAGTTTGTAGTCGCGCGTCGAACAGGTAAGTAGCAGTGACTGTGAACAATCGCGCTCATCCGGTGCATATATATAGAAAATCACATTTATCACCGACTGACCCTATAAAATCAACATATTATTGAATAATATAAATGTTATTGCAAAATAAAAGCAAATTGTTTTCGTGAAAATGTCTACTATATTTTCTAAGTTTCGTCATTTTATCAATTTAGCATTTTTTATTAATATTCGAGGTTCAGTCGCTGTGTAATCGTATAAAAAACAATTCTTTTTGGGATTTTGTTTTAGCCGTCTTTAGCCCATGACAGAATGTTTACCGTTTTACGCCTCCATAGCCAGAGCTGCTACAATGTCAATCTATATCTAAGTATATATATTTTATTTGTAAACATAAAATTTTCTTTCACTTCTCCTAATATACTCTAATAATAGGTAAAAAGTTTTGAGGAGTTTCAATAAATACTTTTCCTAAAAAAATTCATTCAAATTTAGCTTTTATACCACTCTAACCTCAAAATCACAAGTTACCATGATATAATATAATATATATATATATATATATATATATATATATATATATATATCGATTAATTTTTCTTTATTAATTAATTTATTATTTATTTATTTATTCATTATTTATTTATTCATCTTTTTTTTATTTATTTATTCATTTATACCATAGAATATAATTCTGAAGTCAGTTTTTGGGAATAATAAAACTTTGTAATAATTTTTTTAAAAATTGTTTAAATAAAATAATTTGAAAATCTAATGGCAGATTTGAAATCAGCGACCCTAAAACTCATATATACAGCATTTACCTAATTTACTACGTACTTTGTATTAATTTAAACGTCGCCTCATGACAGAGCACGCGTGGCTTAGTTTGTAGAGTATAGGACTTTGGATATAAAGTTCCCGGGTTCAAATCCTACTCCTGGCCTTTTTCACTTGGGAGTTTACTCTCAACTTGCGAGTAAACTTCAAATGAAATCTCAATTAAAAGGTAAACACTCAAGTTGAGAGTAAATACTCACAATGAGAGTCTACTCTCAAGCTGGTGTTATGAAACCAGACTAATGTTGAGAGACTGTAGTTAGGTGTTTCTTTTGAGTATTTTAATTTGAGCGTAACACTCAAGTTCAGAGTTGACTCTCAAGATAAAAATAACGCTTAACTTAAGTCTTATACTCAACTTGAGTAGTAAATAGCAACCGAAATCACCCTTAAGTTAGGTATTACTTTGATCGTTATTTTGAGTGTGTATTTTGAGTGTTTTTTTCGTAAGGGATGCCTCCACCTCGATGGCAGACGCCACGATAATACGTACACTGCTCGACGGGTTCGTGCCACGGTAAATGAGCGCTTCCGCGGTTTAAGCGTATGCAAAATCGTGGGCTTATTTATTTAAATCAAAAGGTATGAATAATCTCTTTTTACATTGATTGTAACAAAATAAGGTCTATAAATAACAAAAAAGTGTTTCGCTATCCAAGTTAACTAAATTTGCGAATTATAGAAGCATTTGAATAAGACCAATTTGGTAGCAAGAATAGAAGTTAAATAACTGATTTCACGCCGCTTTTGAAGCATTGTATTACAAATAAATATTACAAATATCTAATTGAAAGAAAGATATTTTTATTTTTTTAATTCGATACAATATGTCTTTATCTCGCTAGACAAATTTGTTAATAACATAAAATATACGTTTTCATATTTTAATTATGCAAATAAAAATAACTGTCATAATATGTACACCCGCGATAATACGTACACTTATCATAGGAGAAATCAGTGCACATGATGTCAGGTGCAACGGTGGTCTAGCGCGAGAGTGGCAACCCCAGATCCTAATGGACCACGGTTCCATTCCAACCAACAATTTTTCTGAAGTTTATTAAATTTATTTCTCAATTGCATCATTTCCAGTAAACTGTACCCTGTTGAAAATCAATTCGCGGATTCTGTACGGAAATCCGCGCTGGAATCAGTACGGAAATCATAAGGAATGAATATAGGAATCGGTACGAAATAGGTCCGAAAACGCCCCGTGGATTCCGCGCCGAAATCTGAATAAAATTTTTTTCAAAATCCGCATTGCTATAGAGCACGGATATCGATACCTAATCTGTACAGAAATCAAAACTGGGTACTTATCTGACTTCGTAATTCTTGAACAATTTAAATAGACTTCCTAATCTCCCAACAATTTAATCCCGAATACAGATGTATACGAGTACGGAAAATGCAGAATTTGTTTGAGCGCTAACATCTGAAATAATAAAAAAACAAATTTAAACATAGTTTTAAGTCAAAATCTATAAAATTCTTAAAAACAAATCATTAATACTATTATTATTTCTCAAAAATAAAACAATTTCTTTAAAGAGATGTATCAAGTCATTAATAAAAATGGTAAGTAGATTCAGTTTATGTTCAAAAAGGGCTTCGAACAATTTTTATAAATTTTGACAGTCATTTCTAGAAGATTAAAATTGTATTTGTGCCACATTTTTTTAATCTATTATATCTTTTCACTTAAAAATTGTACATAATGAATAGTTATATTATCCAAATGCAAAACTAATTATTTCAAAGCATTCTTCTTTATTTTTTGTTAAATAACTAAATTTGTAACAAAATTATCAATCAGACTATAACATTTTTATGAACAGATTAGTTAGAAAAATTAGTTATGCACGATTTTATTCAAATTGACATATCAAGTCTGTGAATAACAAGTCAAAATTTAGGTAAAATGTCACTTATTCACGTACATAATTGTTATAACGATACACGTAACAATTCTTTATAGAAGAACTTTCATCAGTTTCACTACAGTTAAGGTGTGTAAGAACACCGGTTCATGTAAAGCAGATAGTAAACGAATTCATAGGTTATAAGTCGTACATGAATATGTACGAGATATTTATATTTATTTATAATCCTTTCTAGAAACTGTATACATAGAAGGTCACGTTACTATGTCACATAATTTTGATTAAGAAATTACTTTATATTCGCCTATTTACTAAGTTTCGACAAAGCGATTTTTCTCTTTACTAGCTCGCACGGCGAGCTGACAACCACAACTGCATTGTTCCTAGATCCAACATGGCGCCGCGGCAGTCTGCCTTCGACCCTATATTATAATAGTATAAGGTAAAAGTACCTATTATGAAACACCTCTTAACTGTGTCCCTTTTATGAAACATGATAAAATAAGAAATAATTATAACATGCATAAGCAAATATAAATTTTTTATTGATAATTACGTATGTTTTCGTCTGTAAATACATGAACATGAGTATTGTTATACAATAAGAAGTATTATAAAAAAATCATTCAATTTTGCGTGTTTCCAAATCCGTGCTGATCGGCGGTTCTGGGAGCTAATTTATACGACTTTGTTTTTGAACTATATTTATAAATATAAATGATTTGAAACCATGTGCAATAGCTTAAATTGTAGATTTCGGTCCATAGATTTGAAATATCTACAAACCATTTTAATGTTGATGCTATTTTTATTAAATATGTAGCTGTTTTATAATAGGTGCGCAAATTAGTGAAAGTCCGTATTTATGAAACACATTTGCAAGGGCTATTTTATAATAATTTTAGCTATTTGCATATTATTTTCTGTATTATGAAGCAATCAATACTACATTTTAATAATACAGCGCCCGTACATATGAAAATTAAGTAAAATAAGCATGTTTATTGAATTTAACAGCCTAACCTGTAACTTATAGATTACGAAATCGATTTTATTTTAAAAATAGGATGTCAATCTTAATTTGATCTTATTCCTCGTGTATATTAGGCGTATTATTTACGGCAGATATAGCAATTGTAAGTGAAAGCAGTAAAATAAAATAATATTTACATATTTATTACGTTTCATAATATGGACATAAATTATGAAACACCCGGACATCGTGTATTTTATTAATATAATTAATTATTAACGTTCAATTTGTATTTTAAAAGCAGTATCTGTTCAAGGAAAGTCTTGCCCTTCGAGTACTATCAAAAGTTTTAACGTTATACGCTTATTCAATCCCAATTTTACAAAAGTATAAAATACACCCCGAAATCCGTTTCATAATAGGTACTTTTACCACCACCCTAAACTTGACATTGACATTTTCTATTTAGGTTATATAAACTAATAGATAATTTGCCGTAATTTATCCGTAAATTATCCGTGAAGTCGAAAAATTTGCCGCGGATTTCTTTTTTTAAATAATCGGGTACCCTACTAACTTTAGAAAAAGTTAGCAGGATACTCTCTTGAAACTACCAAGGAAGCATTCCACATCATTGGGAGAGAATTTGAAGTTTGCCGCTTTTTTGCCGTAAAACAACCCTGCACTCAGATTTATTCGAAACTTCATTTTACCGCTTATAAGCGCCAGAATTTTCCAACTCAAGATAAAGTTGGCAACGTACCCCCGTAGAATCCACTAACTGCATCCTAGACTATTGGGTAAGGGCTCAAAATTTGCCGTAAATTATCCGTCGAGGCGAAAAAATTGTCGCGGATTTATTTTTAAAAACAACCGGGTCCCTGCTAACTTTGGAAAAATTCTTAAAACTATCAAAGAAGCATTCCACGTCATTGGGACAGTGATTACATTTTGCCGTAAAAGAACCCTGCTCTCAGACGTACTCGAAACATTTTTACCGCTCATAAGCGCCAGAATTTTCCGACTCAAGATGAAGTTGGAAAGCTACCCCCGTAAAATCCACTAAACTGCATCCTAGACTATTGGGTAAGGGCTCAAAAGTTGCCGTAAATTATCCGTAGAGACAAAACATTTTCCGCGGATTTATTTAAAAAACAAAACGTCTACCCTGCTCAATTTAGAGATAGTTGGCAGGGTACTCCCATAAAAATTATCAACGAAGTATTTCCCACTGTTTTTACCCAACTTAACATTTGCCATGAATTATTATCCGTAAATAATCCGTGAAGTCGAATAATGTGCCGTGCATTATTTTCTAAAAATAACTGGGTCCCTGCAAAGTTTGGAAAAAGTGAGATGGGTACCCCCCTTTAAACTATCAAGGAATCATTCCACGTCACTGGGACCGGGCTTAAATTTTGCCGCTTTTTTGCCATAAAAGAATCCTGCACTCAGAATTACTGGAAACTTTATTTTACCGCTTATAAGATCCAGACTTTTTCAACTCAAAATAAAGTTGGCAGGGTACCCCCGTAAAATCCACTAAACTGCGTTCTAGACTATTGGGTAAGGACTCAAAGTTTGTCATAAATTAACCGTAAATTATCAGTAGAGGCGAATAAATTGCCGCGGATTTATTTTTAGAATTCTGCTCTGCTTTAGAATTCTGCTGAATAAAAACCTGCTCTCAGATTTACTCGAAACATTTTGTACCGCTCATAAGCGTCAGAATTTTCCAACTCAAGGTAATTATTATTATTATTACAGTGGCCAGCCATTAATGGTTAGCAGTGATAAGGCTTAAAAGACCGCAGTTCCTATATCCGCTGTGGCCTTGTTAGCATAATCACCGTAGTCACCATTCATGGTTGATGGGACTATATAGTCCATAGCCTTGTTCACACAATCACGCCATTTCTCTGTATTCCGTGCAAGGTTAATCCAGTTTTCCTCATAGTGTCCTATTTCTCGCAAGTCGGCCCTGTCATTGTCTTCCCACCTTCATCTTGGTCTACCCGCAGGCCTTATGTTTTTCCTAGTAGTACTCTAAGTGCTGTCCTATCATTTTCCATCCTCGCTACATGTCCGGCCCACCCCAGTCTTCGAGATTTTATAACTCTAGGAATATCCGCTTTTCCTTATAACTCGTTGGTTTCCCTATTGTATAAGATTCTCCATTCTCCAGTTAACTCATCAATTTTGCCTCCAAATATCCTTCTCATAACTTTGTTCTCAAATACTCTGAACCTATCCTCCTCCCGTTTAGTTAGTGCACATGTCTCACATCCGTATAAGACTACAGGCATAACAATTTTCCTATATATCTCTAATTTTGTTTTCCGTGATAGTAGTCGCGATTTTAGTAATTTGCCCACCGAATAAAGGCATGCATTTCCGGAATGCAGCCTTTTCTTAATTTCTTTATGCGTCTCATTTTTGGAATCAATTATAGTGCCAAGGTATTTAAATTCTTCTACTATTTTAAAGGTTTTATCTAACACCTTCAGTTCGGTATACTTATTCACGGGTGCCGTTCTGTCAGTAACCATGTATTCCGTTTTCTTTTCGTTAATTTCTAGACCTACTTCTTTTGCCGTTTTTATTAGCATTTCAACGTTTTTTATTATGGTTTCAATGTTCTGTCCTATTATATCTATATCGTCTATATTGGCTAGAAATTGCGTTAAAAAACCGTTGAGTATTACTTCTTCCCCGCTTTCTTGTATGGCCCTGACAACGTAAGACAATTCTAGTACTAGATTAAACAGAAGTGTTGATAGCCCATCCCCTTGCTTTAATCCATTGTGGATTTCGAATCGTTCTGATAGGCTATTTCCTGCGCGAATTATACCCCTGTTATTATCTAGACACATTTGTATTAAATTAACTAGTTTTTTTGGATCCCTAGTATATCCTTAGTAGTATTAAGACGTGGTACATTTTAGCCCTTATAATCGAGTCGTATTCTTCTTGAAAATCAATAAATAGTTGGTGTACTATTTTGCTATATTCCCAATCCACACTGAAAATCCCCAACGATTTCTTCCGCAAGGGGAGTGAGTCTCGCTAGTAGTACGTTGGACAATATCTTATAACATGTACATATCAGAGAAATCCCCCTGTAATTATTGCAATTTGTTTTATCCCCTTCCTTGTGAATGGGGATTATGATTGAGTCTCTCTATTCCCTAGGCATAATTTCCCTTTTCTATATGGTACGTATAAGAGTGTGAATTATATGAATAAGTGGTCTTCCCTCCTCTTTAAATAGTTCCACTCGCAATCGATCTACTTCCGGGGATCTGTTATTTTTTAGCTTTTTGTTTGCCGCGTATATTTCTTTAAACGAGGGTTGCTCGATGTGAGATTCAGCAGTGTGAATTTCGCTGAAGTCGGAGACAGATTGTTGTTCGTGTACATTTAGGAGCTCATCAAAGTAGCTTCTCCACCTGCTCAAGATAATAGAAAAAAACTTTTTTTCAATTTCGTTCGAAACGAGCGATGCAAACTCGAAAGTCATAACACCGCCCAGGTCCAGGTGTTACACACTACAAAAAATCGAGTCTAGATTCTTCGCTCTTTTTATGTATTCGTGTACATTCTCTTCGAGTAAGGTGTAAATGATAAAATCTAAAAAAATAAGGGGTCCGAAAGTCAATTCCCTGAGTTATCGACCGAACCATACATTATTTACTTTATAAACAAAATTACGTATATTTAACTAAAACCGAAACTCGCTGGCCCTTCATTGAGTAGTAATACACCTCTCTACGAAGTTCCAGACGTTCGAACAATTAAATTATTTTAATTTACAATATTTACACTTGCGACATAACAAATATATTATATTAAACAAAAAATTATTTTATTAAGATATGGACAATATTACAGCGGACCCCGTTTAAGTACATTTCACTATTTATATTGTAGCACCTTTATAAACTCTCATATAATTTGTTTGCCTTGTGTCGTATATATAGCAAAAGCTTAAGGTGGTCCATACGCGAATGGGAGTACATCAAAATAAAAAAGCTTATGAAGGTCATTCATAATATATTTTACAGAAAATATTATCTAAAAATGTTCTATTTTACACACGTCTTAGGCAAGTCGACGTGACTCTGAGCAGTAATATTAAAATATTTCTTAATGAAAAATGTGACGGACCGAACTAATTAAAAAGTTATCTGTTTAAAAAGTAAGAAATTGATAAAATAGAAGCATTATTTTTGTGACGAAGGAAAACATCATTTTTAGTATTATAGCAATCTTAAATTATTTAAAAATTCATAAATTCATTTTAGGGGATGTAAATGCGTCTCATGCGTATCACTTACCATGGAAAGTTTGCAAAAATAGTTTTCCAGCTGCAAATAACAGCCTAATCCTTTGATATTTGAATCAAACAATGCTTATACAAAGTGAAATGCTTCCTCGGTAAATTTACGGGGGTACCCCGATCATATGAAGGTTCACATGACTGATTTAAAGAAATTTTTTACCTATAAAAGTAACTTTTTAATAGTGACCGGAATTGTACCAAGGCTGACCGGTATTACCCTTTAATGTGGAGTAAATTCGGTCAAAATGCTTTTTTTTATTTCGTTATAGCTTTGATATCTTACATTTTTATATTAAACCAATAAGAAATATTTAATTAACAACGACACTTTCTCTCTGCGCCTAATCCGGGCTTGAGACCGGCTACAGCCGCATTAAAAGTGTTTGAAGCGAGAAATCACGAGGAGAATAAAATATATGAATATCGCGAGAAAACCCGTGTGTCCTTTAGCACGCCTAGACTCTGACTGACTTTACTCGTGGTCTACAAATTCGTTGTAGCCCGGTTAAGCTCCACTCCTCCTCCGGTCTTTTTTGTATATGCAGTCTAGGGGCTGTTTCCAGCCACATGTTGTTGTCGTGCAAGCGTCACGCTTTTCTTCCCGGAAAAGCACTTGAACTCGGAACCCCAATATCGCGTAGAACAGAGGTTCTTTGTTTTTTAGTGAGCGTGTTTTATTTGCCTTTCAGACACAGTTAGTAAAATTAAATGTTTTGTGTCTGTGCCCGTCCGAGAATCGAATGCTTATATATTTCTGAATATTTTCTAAATATAATGCGTATTATTTTATTTGAATATATGCGCGTATAAATGGCGAATAATACGTGATATATTATTACGTTATATTATTACATTACAGAGATATTGATATGAAACTCACGCGAATTTTGAAATCGTAATATACTAATAAAATGATAATTTAAGGTCTATAACTCATTTATTTTTCATCTATGGTGTCTAAAATTTCATTTTTTAGGTACTAAATAACCTATAAATCAAGAGTACATTAAAAAGAAAATTATTCTTTTTATAATTTATAAGGATCTTTAATCTAATTGTAAAATTTAATTACAGCTAGAAAAATTGCAAGCTGAAAATCACCTACTGAATGAACAATTAAAAGTTGAAAAATAAAAAAAAGCAGCAGCTGTTAAAATAGGTAATATCTTGCAAAAGAAATACCATGATGCAAAGCAGCAATTACAGGAAAAGACTAATGCAGGTATTACTATTATTTATGATTTTAAAACAGTTTTTTTAAAATAGTAGAAAAAGAATAACATTTTTATTAGGTACTCTTTTTATTTAAGGTAGTCTATCTAAAACTTTTGTCTTTTAAGCATGGCAAGTTATTAAGAAAAATATGTTTTGCTCCATTATTTTATCTTTATTCATTCATTTTCCATTCAATGGTAGTATGTAGTTATTTTTTAGCATCCCTGACCAGTATGAGCTATACTAGTCTGTGAAAACGGCCTTGAAAAATTATTCTATACAATAGGACCTTCCGGCACTGTGAAACTCGGGACTATAGTTATCCCCCGGTACTGTAAATTGGCGCCAGTTAATCAGCATCGAGCACCAGTGCCGTATCTAGTTCATAATATAAACTTTTCTTGTACCTTTCCCATAATCAAATATTCCCAGTACAATTGTCTTAAGTAGTTTTATTTAAAAAATTTTTTTAGAAAAATGTACATAAAATGATATAATATTTTTTATAAATTTTCTATTACATTTTTTCAGTTTGTACATTTTTAAAGCTTTTTTATAAAAATTAGTTGGCTTAAATTTTTGTAAGAAACTTTTTCTATCACATATTTTCGGTTTAAACCTTTTCATAAAACTATTACGCAAAGTTTAGGTATGGGACCCCGCACATATATATAGCTGACCCTAGAAAAATAACACCGAGATGCTCCGGAGTCGCAATGCTGGGAGATTCACAATGCCGTGGATGTAGTGTCGGGAGGTTTTACTGTACTTTGAATACAATCATTTTGTTATAAACAGTTATCATTTTTTACAATAGATTATCATTACATCTCCTACTCACTATTGTTTATATTCTCATATTATTACGCTTATTCATTCATTTACAATTATTCAACATGATAATGTGTAATTTTATTTTAAAGTCAGTTACTGCAAAATTTGTCATTGATGGAGTTAAAAAATATTAATTTAAACTTGGACTTGTGTTTGTAAACAATAAATGATGTTCTGATATATGTTTTGTATACATGTATCTTATAATAATAAGTAACATAATAATTAATCTATAAACAAAAATAGTAGTACACAATTTCTCAGAAACTGGTAAAAAATAAAAAAATTTGTTTCGCATCTGTAACTCTTTAAATAGTGGTAGTTTCAAAATGCGATTACAGGACCAAACATTTGAGAAAGTGTTGCATTAATTTTCTTTTCAAAAATGTTTTGTTTTGAGATTTAACTTTTAGGCCCTATTATAATTAATTATAATATTTATTTTTATTATGCAGCTACAGCTCCGGCTGAAAAGTGCATCAAAGTAACAATGAATCAATTGAAGAAGACAAATTCCCTACTCCAATCAGTACAAGGAGCGGTGTAATAGGACGGGTAGATGCATTGCATAATGAGAAAGTAGATCCTGCAAAATTTTATGCGCATATGTGCTACGCTATATGGGGGCGAAAAAAACTATCGAAACGTTGAGATATACGCGAACTTACACCAAAAAGAAAGCGAGTTGTGAAACATCATTTTAAGCACGTTTCAAATCATTATCGTTATCCAAGTTCAATCGTGCCATAACTAACGCTCGAGAACATATGAGATTAGTACGTAAGTACCCACAACTAGATTCTAACGAGGAAGACGAACCTGAAATGTGCGAATTATAACTTTGTTTTTAATAATATTTTCTTTAATGTTTCATCTTTAATTTTCGTATTTTTTTTATAATTTTTCATAATTTTTCATAATTTTTCATAACAATCATAAAGATGCAAAATATCTCATAATTATTACTTAATTTTAACATGATTAAAGTTGAAACGAAAAAGCTTTAATTACTGTAGTAAAACTATAACTAGTATAACATTATTATATTATATTTAAAATATATGTAATAAAGTTAATTTCCAAGTATTACAATGTACGAGGTCTGTCCCAAAAGTATCCGACCTACTTCATATCTTCGCGCGGAGAGACTCAGGCGACCTCTGGAGGGTACGAACGTCACCAGCAACTCCTAACTTTCTCGTCAGTAGCCTGAGATACCGATGAAACGCCTTAGTTCCCGCGCAGCGTATATTTGTTTACAACGACTTTTGCGTTCGTCGCAATTTGCTTATTGCTAAAAATGGCAGAACGAACCGAACAGCGAATTTGCATAAAATTTTGCTTTAATCTCGGTAAAAGTTGTGCAGAAACTATTGAAATGTTGCAAAAGGCCTTTAAAGATGAGTGTATGGGCAAAACACATATAAAAGAGTGGTGTAGGCGGTTCAAAAGTGGCCGCACATCTGTTGACAGTGATCCTCGTTCTGGTCGACTTTCGACGGGAACATCGTCGGATAATGTCGAGCGTGTGCGTGTCGCAGTTGAACAAGATCGTCGTTTGACTGTGAGAGAACTAGAAGATGAACTTGGAATACCAAAAAGTACTGTTTGGCGAATTTTAACCGAGAATTTGGGAAACCAGTGACTGGCTTCTTCATTACGACAATGCTCCAGCGCACGCATTAAACCTTGTGCAGCAGTATTTATTGAAACACAGTGTTGCGCAGCTCCGCCAGCCTCCATACAGTCCTGATATAGCTCCCTGCGACTTTTGGCTGTTTCCTCGATTGAAAATGCCGCTTAAAGGACATCGATTCGACAATAAACAGACTGTTGAAACTAATGCGACGAATGCACTAAAGGCGATTCCAAAGTCTGACTTTCACGAATGCTTTAATAAGTGGAAACATCGATATGAGCGTCTTGTTCAATCAAATGGGGACTACTTTGAAGGATGCCACCCCCCGGATGACGAAGAATAAATCAAGCGCCGAGAAATCGAGGTAGGTCGGATACTTTTGGGACATACCTCGTATATTATTTATTATAGTTTTCATATCCCCATTCGCATACGAACTTACGCACATGAATTTCGCTTGCAACCGACGCAAACTGTCAGATAACTAAAAAATAAAAAAACTCTTTTAAATGCTTACATTCAAATTTTGTATTTCTAACCATTAATGACGGTCTATTTTGATGTATAGAAAGACGATGCGTTTTTTATTCGTTAGAAGCTAATGATTTGAGACATAGTATTTTCATGTTCACACAGTTTGCATGGCAAGTGAGTATATACTATATGTATATTCTATACGTTATTTATAATATAACGGGAATTTCAAACTTCTATAACTGTCTTAATTTTTTGTTTAATTAATAAAATAAAAACATAGTACCTAATTTTTTTAAGTCTCGAAAGTAGAAATTAATACGATTTAAAAACTGGCCGTGTGTATAGAATTCGGAAGAATACAGTACAAATTAATAATCGTTACTGGCTTTTAGTTGTTTGTTTCATCACATCGAGAATTTTAGACTCGCTGGATCATGAGGTCCACATAGATATGAAAAACATACAGGTACGAGGATCTTTTCTTCTCGGCGAGACTTGCAACGTGTTTGCACCATATGAAACAGATTATCACAGATACGCGAAGGATTGAAGCTGACGCGCGCGCGAATAACGCGTAGTATTTATGATAATACCACAAATTTCCTCACCTTTTTTTGGCTTAGAATTGACAGTCGTTTTCGAACATGAAAGTCTGATTTTTTTCCAAATGAAAGTGCATAAAGCCGCTCAGCTCAAATACAAATAAAAACTTTTTTTTAGATAGAATAATGTAAAAATATCAGGTTGCAGTTTTTGTTTTTTTCTAAATCTTAAAATTAAAATTTATAAAATGATGGATTGAATTTAAAATTAAATTCAAATTAATAAGTATTTAGAACTAAAATGTTGGCGTAGACTCATTTCGCAAGTTGCGAAACGTTAACAAGTTATTCTGCCCTGATTCTTAAATCAACTCCTCTTTTTTTAATAATAGCTGAAGTTATACTGTAAATTTATAGGAATAGGAAAGCAGATTCTCTAACAATTATGCATTGTAAAAAATTATACTATTTTTTATTACATGTAGGTAAACGACCGTGAATAAATTTTCCGGATATCAACGATACCTTAGATTTCAATATTATTGCACACGTAGGTATCAATATTAAATATCATTATTTTTCTAATACAACTTTACCATGCAATGCATTACGTCAATATAAAAATGTTGATATTCAATTGTAATTATTTTCTGATTTATCATACATTGCAAATCATTTAAATAGTCGTATAAATTTAAATTTGAGTATAACTTTTTCGTATCAGTTTGAAATTCATGATTTTAAAACTTTAAGCAATTTCATAGTTGTTTAATTAAATTAATGGTAAACAAATAAATGACTTACCAAGGATTTGCTCATTTTGAGCATGAGCACATTAATTTGTATTAGGCAAGTCTAAATAAACGAGGGGTTCATAATGTGCATGATTATAATTTCTATTACCATAATCATAACCACTGCCACTGAAACTTTGTTCTCTGAAACTCTGATCACTAATTTCTGAAACACTTGAAGTGCTTAATTCAAAGTCAGATATCATTTTCACAACAAAAAGTAATCAAATAACACTTTAACAAAATAACAAAAAAAAATATTAGAATATAGGAGAATATTATAAAAGAACAATAAAACCATAAAATGTAAATAAATAAATAAAAAATTCTTAACAAACAATTAAATATCATTGGGCACGGACATATTCTCCCGAAGTGACTTGTTCAACGTCCAGAAGAAACCTAGCTCCGAAGACAGCAAAACGGGAACATAACATTTTCTCCACCCTTTCATTTGCAAAAAAAATCAGACTTGCATGTTCGAAAAAGACTGTCAATACTAAGCGAAAAAAAGGTGAGAATATTTATGGTATTATCATAATTAATACGCATTTTTTTGCACGCATCAGCATCAACCCTTCGCGTATATGCAGTAATCCGTTTCATATGGTGCAAACGCATTACAACTATCGCTGCAAAGAAAATTTCATCGTACCTGCATTTGTTTCATATCTATGTGGACCTCATGATCCGACAATTAAATTATACTGTATTCTTTCGCATTCTGTTCACCCGGCCAGTTTTAAAATTCTATTACTTTCTACTTTCTAGACTTAAAAGAATTAGGTACTGTTTTTGTTTCTTTAATTAAGGGGTAACACCACTCTAGCGGCCCGAAAAAATGCCTAATTTGTACGACTTTTTACAAGAGTAGGAAAGAAGGGATCAAATTTCTTTTTTGAGGCTTTACTATACATATATTGAGGTACAAAAATATATTTCTTATCTTTATATTTAAATACAAAATAGCGGCTATACAGCGAATCTCGTGAAAGCCTTTTCCTCAAACCTCTACACGGGATAACACTTTTCTCGGAAAGTATGAGACCTGGAACAAAAAACCAAAGAAATTCTTAATCTATATAACGTTAACTTTGGAAGTACGTAGGGTTTTTTTTTATTTCAATTTTTGTAGAAATGGTGCATTTCTGAAAAAAAGTCGATTTTTCTCGAGAAGAAAACGTAAATTGTTTATAAAAAAAAATTTACATTCAATCGAGAAACGGCTACGTACTTCTTTAGAGAATCTATTTGAGAAGCTACAGTAAAAATTTCATCCATGCAATAGTTTACGAGTAATCTGTTCTCCCAGTTTGAAAAAGGCTTCTCACAAGATTCGCTGTATAGCCGCCATTTTGTATTTAAATATAAAAAAGAAATTAATTTTTGTACCTTAATATATGTATAGTAAACCCTCAAAAAAGAAATTTGATCCCTTCTTTTCTACTCTTGTAAAAACCCCTTAAACAAAAAATAAGACACATATAGAAGCTTGAAATTCCCGTGACATCACAATATTGTAATATCGTAAAGTATCTTATTTAAAATATACACACATATATACATACATATATATAACTTTACAGTCTATAACTTTTGAATTTCGAGATGAAAAATAAAACTACCGATTCTTACAAAATAGGGATTATAGACGTCGAAAGTTTCATTTTTCATATTAAATAAACTTTAAAGGATAAGCTTGATTCACATATGAGCCGCCAACAGTCAGAGATTACCTTAAATTACGGTAAATATATATATTGTGATGGTTTTATTGCTTATGCAATTATTATCGCACTCACTTCTAAAACGTCACAACGTCTCTCTGGACGAAAGCCACATATAAGCCAGTCAAATTAGGTTTTTTCGCTGCAAAAATTTCTGATAGCAATTTTATTGTTGGAAATGGTCAGAAGCAGTATGTAGAACAATAATATTTGCAAGAAAGCCACCAATTGTGTACGCTAACTTTTTTATAAACAATTAAAGTACGAATTCGGCACTTATTTTCACATTTCACTCTGCGGTTTGAAAAGTATTGTTTTTAGCGGGAAAAGCTTCAAGTAAAAGTTATTTATTATTCAATTATCGACATAAAAGTCAGGGAGAGCACCCCTGTACGTCTATTAGTTTACTTGCAAATTGGAAAAAAAACACAAAATTCGTCAAAATCGAAAATTGTTAATAACTATTGAAAAAATTACTTTAATACATTGATACTTTAGGAAAATGTACTACTCTATAGTTCAAAATAGCATGCCAAATTTCAAGCTTCTATCAATTACAGTTTTTGTTTCATAAATTTCTATATTTCGAAAATTTTTTTTTCACGATACGATTTTGATGTGAAAAAATTATTCAGATTAGGCGCCGTGGCTTGAGATTAAAGTGAAAGAGTTATATTTCAATAAACTTTTTAGAAAACCACGAAATTTTAATTAGAAGAGCCCCTGGATGCTAATGTTTATAAGGTGCCTAATTAACTTTTTTCTCGAAGACAAGATTTAAGTCTAATCAAAATCGAATAAAGTCCATTGAAAAGTACTGATTTTTATCTAATTTAAAAAAAAAGACGTTTGTCTACGAGCATTAGGAGCTAACTTACGTTTTTTTATAGCAAGCCATTGTTCCCTAAATAAACAAGATATCGTCATGTTTGAAATCGGAAAATGCAGTTAAAGACTTGTAGTTTATGCATAATTATCAGTTGTTGCTCTCATATGGATTTTCAATTGTGAAAACTATAACGGGAAAAAGTGATCGGACAGTTACGCGCGACGGCGCCGTGGGAGACGGAGTGGGGGTGGGCTCGCGCGTTCACAACCCGAAACTGAAAAGTAAGTTTCAAATCAGGACGTTCGGAGAAAATGGCGTAATTTAGCCAAAAATGCTTCTTTTTTGCTCTTTCTTTTTTTAATTTGGGGTAGCGTAGCTAAAAAATAACTTTAGCATCGTCAGATATTAGATTTTAATTTATTTAAACAATCAAAAATTGTTTACGTGCAATTTTTTTTTATTTTAATATAGTTATTACATTTAAATTAATTGGAGATAAGGATTTAAATAACTAACGTTTTATTTAAAAAATTTGCATTTATTTTAATATAAATAGATAATTATATACAAAAACTTATTTATATATCTAACATAGTCGCTGTCTTTTTGGACATATTTCGTCGACAGTCTCGCCATTTGCATCATTACAATCGCCGTTTACATCGTCATTTAACATATATTCTAAACTATCCGTCTCTACTAAAATTTGTTCGATATTTGAGCAAGACTGCCCATGACAGTTATGACAAATATCTGAACATCGAAGGCCATACTTCTTACAACTGCAATTCATTGTGTTGCAACCCGTTGTGCATTTGCATGAAATATATTGTAATAAATTTTGTTGAATAAGATCATCGGTTGTGTAAACTGGTTGAAGGCCCATTGTTGTTACTTTCCATCCCCATTTCGTAGGTTCTTTAGAATTACCCAGCCACTGTTGAATTTGTAAATGTGTTCTATATGAATGTTGAGCACTTGCAGCTTCAGTCGGAGGTAATACTTCAAGTTTAAAAGATGCTTTTATCGATGATTTTTTAAACAATAAATACCTTAATGAATTCAATGACATTTCTTGATTTTTATTATTGTAAAGTAACTTAATTATTTTATTATCAGCCTCAGCAATACTATTATTATCAGCATTAAAATTATAAAAGATGTGCGCTATATTTACAAGATTCTCGCTTTTATCGAACAGTTTTGTTAATTTATTATTCCCTTGCCTGTAAAATGCTGAGGTGGTATCACAGCCACTAAATGCGTGTAAAAATGCAACTACATGGTTTAAATTTGGATACTTGAAACTATGATTATTATATAGTTTTTCATGAATCTGACCTTTTCCAGGCTTCAAAAACTATATTGTTTTATCACCTCGAGCTAACTGGGTTAATATTACAAGTAAATCTATATCTTCGCCAACAATCATCGCATTTGCATCAGTATTACCTACTTCGATTGCAGTTTCTACGATTAAAGTATCTGCATCTTCTACAGCTTGCATTGTTCGAAATCCAGCTGCAGTAAAATCTTCACGAAGCATCGCAACAAGTCTATTTTTATTTTTTTCATTAGATAAAAATGATTCTTGAGAAAATGTAATATTCATACTTCGTTCAAACGCTACCTTTCGGCCAATTTATCGTGTAATTCGACGTTCTCTTTCTGCGCTTTTGGTGTATAAATTTTTGGAGACATCAGGGTATCTGTCAAAAATTATAACGCTATTTTTTGAATAATGTTTTTTGACGTATGTAACGTATTGATTAAATATAGAGTTAACACTCTGGTCTTGTCACCATAATACGCGATGCAATAAAAATCCACCGTCAATTATATGTACTACATTTTCTATTAATAATCTTATTGATTCTTCTAATGGTGAAAAATTTTCATAAAATACATATTATTTTGTTTTGCGCATACCAGCTTCATTGAAAATTGACAGAGGAAAGGGCGCAAGTTCAAATTTTAGAAAGTTTTCCATGTCGTCTTTTTTTCAATATGCAGCGAAATTCTTTGAAAAAGTAAAGTTGGATCTATAGATATGACTTCATTATCGACTTTAATCAAAGAATTTACAGCTCGAAGTGACAAAACTATTTTTCCTTTGAAATTTTACATTGCCAAAAGTTTTTCCTATTATAGATGCAAGTCCTGAACGACCGATTTCAAAAGATTTATGACAATTAATATTTTCAGTTGCTTTTAAACCTGTACTAATCGACGTTAAAAAGTCTGAATCTTAGTAGTTTTACTCGATCATTATTATCTCAGTTTAGTCGAGAAGATCGTAAATCGACATGTTGTTCAGAAGTAGCTGAAAGAGTATTACAGAAATTTTCCATGGCTTCGGAAACTTTAACAAGTACCAGCATAGATAGAATCTATTTGGCAAATACACTTCGCGTAATTCCTCGACCAAGTGTTAATCCCCCAACAATTTTCATGGATCTCATAATCACTTGCTCTATTGTCACGTCTGACCAAATTCCAGACCAATACTTTTCAGATCTTCTAATAGTAAAATAGCCTAACTTAGTAAATTTATGATACTCATGTATATCCATTTTTCGCTCAAGATCAAGCATGTCTTGAAGGTATAAGTGTGCACTTTTAGCATATAAATAATGTCCACTAGCATGAAAAATAGGCATCATTTGTTGTAAACTATGTAAATGTAACTTCCAATTTCCACTTCTTTCTGCTTCAATAAACTGTTTTAAAATAAGAATCATTTCTATATATTGAATCCACAATTTGGCTGTAGGTCCGTTATTTTTTAAAGTAATTTTTGCAGTTAAATCTTCACATCCATCATAATATTCAGTTAATAGATTATTTAAACAAATTAATCTCCTCAGTAGTAACATTTATAGATGATAGAAAGTGTTCAATTAAAACAGATTGAATGAAAAAATGACCTCTGACGGCTCTTGAGTATGCATGTCCGGATAAAATTTTTGGTACTGATGATTCTGCATAGATTTCTGAAAATAATTCTTGTAAACCGCTGCCGTCCATGATATATCCTACGGCACCAATATACGACATATCAGTATGAAATCCTCCTAATCTAATAATAACAGAACTTAAATTATAATCACTATCATTTGCATTTGTACAAGCTAAAATTTCACGGGCTTTCAAATAAAGCGGTTGATCAAAGGTCACAAAAGAATGCTTTTGGCCTTTAGATTTGCACTCGCGATCGGCTTGTAATAATACTGTAAAGATGGTATCATATTGACTTGAAGGGTTATTTACAAAAGGTAAAGGTACAATTTTTGATGTATCATAATTTCTACATTTCGTACACTGCTCCATAAATCCACTCCAACTTGGAATCATTTATGAATTAATTTTTTTGGCATAATTCCAAATAAAATCTGTTTCTGTTATTTCAATCTAATCTGAAATAGTATTTATAATATTTATATCCTCAATGACAATATTTTTTTAGACCTGAAGAGCTGCATCGATCGAATGTTTTATCGTCGATATATGCAAATCGTCCAATGCAATTTGTAGAAGGAATTTTCTGTAGTCGTTTAATTTTTTTATTACTGCTAATCGATGATTGTGGAGTCACACACATAATACCACCCATTGAAGGAAAAGTATTCAATCCATCTATAGTATTAGTATTATGATCAGCATTGTCGTAAACGAATTGTACAAATGAATTCTCATAATTATATTCTTGCAGATCGTTTAAAATTGATGCCTAGAACAGTAACGTTTCTTGATATGAAGAACACAAGCCTAAATATGATAATGAATCGATAAGATCTTTACTAGCATATTTTGTATGCATCATAGATGAGAGTCCGAGCAAAAGTGGCGATATAAAGGATCGCGGCCTGATGCTTGAAATTAAACTATGGCTATAGAAATTTACTCTGTTATCCCACTTTGCATTTTGTGATTGAGTCTTATTCTTTTTTATCATTGTATCTAAAAATATTTGCAACGTCTTGGGAATATCATCGCTAACAGTTTCCAAAAAATAATTCGGTGCAGGGTAATGAGTCATATCGTATACTTGAGAACGAATGTCTTCTAATATAATAAGAGCAGCAGTCTTGACAATTCGTTCACGTTCTTCATCTTCAGTTGTTGAACGATTTTTGTACCAATAATCTGACAATATTTTTCCTCCCATATCTCAAAAGAAATAATAGTGTCTATTTTTGAATTATGAAAAAGTATATCGCTTTGAAAATAGTCTTGTAAGTGTCTAAGTAAATATCTTTTGTCTGGAACGGTGTGCTCATAACTACTTAAAATATCAGAAAGAGAAAATTGGCACTCTGTTTTATGTGCGAGTAAATAGTCAATAACAAATTGAACAGCTAAATATTGCTCTGAATCCACAGGGCGCCCTACGAAACTGCTTGAGCATGAATTAATAAATGTTTTATAACAGATAGTATGATAACGAGCACCTTTTTCAATAATATTATCTACTCCAAGAAGACGCTCATAAACAGTATTATCTAATTTATCATTTCTCTCTTTCGCATACTTAAGTATATTACCTTGAGTCTCTGGATTTGAAATAATCGAAACGCATTTGCGATACTCATCTCTTGACTTTAGTTGGCTCTTTATGTATTCATCCGAAGCATCTTCTTCACAGAAAATACACCATTGACGAAAATCGAATCCTTGATCTGATCCTGATGACCGTCTTGAGGTCGAAGGTGTACATTGCATCTTTTTATTTACAGCGGCGATACTTCTTTCCCGATTGTAGGTGACATAGCAACTATTCTGTAGAGTGATCGACGTCAAGTTTTTCATGCTCCTATGCTTTCCATCCTTTCTTCGTAAACTAGATTTCATAAGAGTTTTTATGTCTCCTGCTTTAAAAGTTTGTAAAGATTGATCCTCCAACAAATCCAAGTCACAAATTATGCACTTCAATGTGGCCATTGTGCTTCAAATTTATCTGTAAAACACAATCACAATAAAATGATTAATACACTGGGATAACTTACAATAGTCGTACAAATTTTATAAATACGTAAAATGCAAATGAAAATAACTTCATAAAAAAATTAACGTAAAATAAAAATCTGAATTAACAAGTTTACTTTCAATATTGATTTGTACTTTGCTTGAAACTGATTTAACTATAAAAAATGAACATGCGAAATTAGTACATTAAATAAAATGTATAACAAGAAATTTGCTATTGTATATTAATAAAGGTAATATTGTATTAATAATTATTACTTACGTTACTTGTTGAAGAATACAGCAAATAAAAGTGATGTATGGATATAGGAAACAAAGAAATTTATGAAACAAAAACTGTAATTGACAGAAGCTTGAAATTTGGCATGCTATTTTGAACTATAGAGTAGTACATTTTCCTAAAGTATCAATGTAATAAAGTAATTTTTTCAAAAGGTATTAACAATTTTCGATTTTGACGAATTTTGTGGTTTTTTCCAATTTGCAAGTAAACTAATAGACTTAGAGGGGTGCTCTCGGGAACTTTTATGTAGATAATTGAATAATGAACAACTTTTACTTGAAACTTTTCCCGCTAAAATCAATACTTATCAAACTGCAGAGGGAAAGTGAAAAAAAGTGCCGAAATCGAACTTTAATTGTTTATAAAAAAGTTAGCGTATAAAATTGGTGGCTTTCTTGCAAATATTATTGTTCTACATACTGTTCCTGACCATTTACAACAATAAAATTGCTATCAGAAATTTTTGCAGAAAATGGGGTTTCCAGAGGCTAATTTGACTGGCCTAAAATGGGTATAAGAAAAAGGAAATCAAGATACTCAGACTCGGAAAGTGATAGCAGTTTGGAGAGGAAAGTTCGTCAGCTGGTTAAGAAAGAGAAAAGATCTCGGCGACGTGATCGCAAGAAACACAGAAGCAGTAAGTTAACGTCAAAATCTTCTCATGCGAATGCTTTGTTTATAGTAAGATAGTTATGCCCAGCTTACCAAAGCATGAAAGTTATGCTTTTCATTAAAGAGTTATGCCTCTTTGTGTAGATAGTTATATCTATTGTATTGATGTATGAAAGCTATGTCTTTCTTATAAAGAGTTATGTCTCTTTGTGTAGATAGTTATGTCTATCGTAGTGTAGTGAGAAAGCTATGTCTTTCTTATAAAAAGTTATGTCTCTTGGTACAGACAGTCATACCCTGTCTATAAAACAAATTCGTACGACAAAATGAAAAATAAATTAAGCCAAAGAAGTTATGCTCTTCTTGGCGAAATAATTTAATTTGACATATAAATGAAAGTTAGACGTAAATTAAATCGAAACATTTCCCTGTAGGACGCTGCAGAACAACGGAATCAAGTGATTCTTACCCACCACCCTTGGAGAGTGCATGCAGTCGCGGTTGCTGCCGGGACCGCAGATCGTTTTAGGAGCTACGCACGCAATAGCAGGTCCAAAAGTAGCCGTCACAAGGTCCCGAGAAATATCAAGAAAACGGCCAAAGATCGCGCAGCCGGTCAAATAGTAGTGACTCGCGGAGCTCCCAAGAGAAAGGCGCTGTTCCACCGGAAAACACACAAAGCGCAGACGACGAAGTCGATAAGACAGGAAGAGACAAAAGCGCAGAAGTCGATAAGACAGGGAGCGACAAAAGCGCAAGCGAAGCCTCAGCTTCACGAGCTAAAGGGTCAGATGAGACGGCTGCTCTAAATGAGGAAGTACTGCAGGCTATAGGAGGTCGTTATTCACAAAGCAGAGAACTGTTAGCTCCTGTGTCCAGTGAAACCGCCCTGAGATGGGAAGATATTTTAAAATAAGGCCTTCCCAAAGAGGATTTAGAAAACTTAGTTAAAAAATATCCTCCACCTAAAAATTGTATTTTCATCGAGCCTCCTAGCTCAATCTCAACGTCAAAGAAACGCTACAGCAGAGTGTGCGTACGAGAGACGATCGCATTGTTGAAAAACAATCTAAAACCACGGTCGCAATAGGGGCCACTGTATATGTCCTAAATTATTTGATTAACTCTAAGGAGGTTAATATACCGTTAATAAAATCAATGAGTGATATTGGAAGCCTTTTAACTGACCTCCAACATGAAGAAAATAATACAAGAAAAAGTAGTAGTATTATCGCACATAAATAATGCCTTAAAAGAAACATTAAAAAATAGCACTCCGGATGAATTACTTTTTGGCAAGGATCTAGAAGAGAGAATGAAAACTCGAGAATTTGTGGAGCATTCAAGCAAAAAATTTAAAACAGAGAAAAAAGCGCAATATAGCAGCACTGGTTCAAGAAACTTCAATACCCCGATTCGATCAAAAAAACCAAGAACGATGCCGTCGAGCGGGTATAAGCCGCAGGCATCGTAATATGCGAAAGACCAAAGGAACTATTGTCCGACGGAAAGGTACAATCAGCAGCATCAGTCGTATCATCGAAAGAAATGCCAATACAAGATATAAGTCCCTGCGCAGGTAGACTTAAATTCTATTTTAAAGAATGGAAAAAGTTAACATCAGTCCCAGTTATACTATCGTGGGTAAAAGAATTTGTACTTAATCAGAAAACTTGGTCCTATAAGGAAAATATAATGATCAAAGATATGATTAACCAAATTGAACATAAAGGCGTCATTTCTAAATGCTGTCAATCAATGAATCAATATATTTCAACTATTGTTTTGAGACCTAAATCTTCGGACGGTTACAGACTAATACTGAATCTTAAAGGCTTTAATGAGTTTATTGCCACAGTGCACTTTAAATTGGAAGATTGCAGGACAGCATCCCGGTTAATAAGCCCCAACTATTTGATGTGTACTATAGATCTCAAAGATGCTCATTATCTTATTTCGATAACAGAATCAAATCGGAAATTCTTGAGATTTATATTCAATAATGAATTATTTAAGTTTAATTGTCTCCCACTTGGGCTTAGTACAGAACCTTTTGTATTCACAAAAATATTAAAACCTCTTTGTGCCTTTCTAAGAAGTAAAGGGATTCTCTGTGTATTATACTTAGATGATTTTTTTATTCTCGCAAAAACATTTATTGAATGTCAAAAGGCTACTGAATTTATTTGTAAAATCTTAAAAAGTTGGGCTTTATCATAAATATGTAAAAGAGCGTCCTAGTTCCAAACCAAATTTGTAAATTTTTAGGTTTTCTATTCAATTCTATTGACTTAATGATTGAATTACCTGAATCAAAGAAGAATAAAGTAAAACTTGTCAAAAAAATTTTAAATATTAGAACGTGCAAAATTCAGGATTTTGCCGAATTTATCAAGTACGGTTGGGCTCACACGAAAAGCCTTGAAAGAGAAAAATATTTAGCTCTTGATTCGGCTGAAGGGAATTACGATAAAGTAATTGTTTTATGACAAAAACTTCGTTCAGATTTTCAATGGTGGCTTCGCAATATATCTAAGGCTAAAAACTCGCTAAAAATTAAAAGATAATACTGCCTCGAAGTTTTATCCGATGCCTCGTTAACAGGTTGGGGAATCGCTTGTGGGGAAGCAAGATTACATGGATTTTGGAACGAGGACGAACGATCTTTACCTATAAACTTTCTCGAATTGAAAGCTGCCTTTTTAGGTTTAAAATGCTTCGCCGAACGTTTTAGCAATTGTAATATATTACTGTGGCTCGATAACACAGTAGCCATTTCATACATTACTAGAATGGGGGGTGTACAATTTGAAAATCTTAACCAAAATTTTTTTTTTTTTTTTTAAATGGCATTTCGAACTCGAAAGTTCATCGCCTCATCTACGCAAGCCTCCCACGTTTCCCTATTTTGTGCCAACCCCATCCATTTCGCGCCTTCCCGCCCAATTTCAGTTATGTCTGATTTTACGTTATCCTCCCATCTGCGTCTAGGTCTACCAAGAGGTCGCGTTGCTTTCGGTTTTCCTTTCATTATGCGCGCTGCTGTACGATCATCGCCCATTCTTGCCACGTGCCCTGCCCATCTTAGTCTCCGTGATTTTATTATTCTGTTAATATTTGGTGACGCGTACAAATTATGTAGCTCGTCATTGTGCAGTTTCCTCCACTCCCCAGTTTCCTCATCTTTCTTTGGCCCGTATATTTTCCGCAGAACCTTATTTTCAAATACCCTAAAACGATTTTCTTCCGCTTTAGTGAGCGCCCAGGTTTCGCACCCATACAAGATTACCGGCATTATTATAGTCCTATATATCCTTATTTTTACATTTTTCGACAGTAGCTTTGACTTAAGTAATCTGTTCACATCGTAGAAGCAGGCATTACCCGAATGAAGTCTCTTACTAATCTCGGCTTTAATTTCGTTTCGATCATTTATAGTTGTACCTAAATATCTGAATTCGCTAACCTTTTCAAAAGTGAAATTTCCGACTCTGAGATCCCCCTCTGCTTCACGAATGCCCAGTTTCTCCATGATCATATATTTCGTTTTCGATTCGCTCACTTCTAACCCCGTGTTTTTAGCCGCATTTATAAGGATTTCCGCATTTCTCGCCACCGTTTCACCATTATCTCCCACTATATCCAAGTCATCCGCATAGCCTAAAATTTGCGTTGTTCCGTTGAGTGTTGCGCCTAGCTCGCTAGCCTGCATTTTTCTAACAACATGCTCTAGCGTCAGGTTAAAGAGTACCGTTGAAAGCCCGTCACCTTGCTTCAAACCGTCGCGTATCATGAACGATTCGGATACATTACCGCCTACTCGGACCTTTCCAGTGCTTCCGTTCAGACATATTTGAATTAATTTTACGAGTTTTTTTGGTACGCCAAGGAGCACTAGGATTTCATACATTTTGCTTCGTTTGACAGAGTCGTACGCTTTCTTAAAGTCCACAAATAGCTGGTGTATAGTTTCGCAATATTCCCACTTTTTCTCTAATAATTGTCTTATGGTAAACATTTGATCGCTCGTTGACCTGTTGCGCCGGAATCCACACTGATAATCTCCTATTATATCTTCCGCGAATGGTGTGAGTCTGGCCTGTATTACGTTTGACAGAACTTTGTAGCAGGTAGCTAAAAGTGAGATTCCCCGGTAGTTATTGCAGTCTGTTTTATCTCCCGTTTTGAAGATCGGTATGATGATGGATTCTTTCCAATTTTCTGGTATTGTTTCATTTCTCCAAATAGCACATACTAGATAAAAAATTTTAGATGTAAGCGCGGTGCCTCCATATTTAAGTAGTTCAGCTGGTATAGAATCGTTTCCTGCGGCCTTATTGTTTTTTAGCTTTTTGATCGCGGCCTCTACTTCTTTGTAGGTCGTTTCGTCCATATGGAGTTCAGCAGTGTGGATTTCGTCTCCCATTTCCTCGGAGTTTTCATGCACGTTTAATAACTTATCGAAATAATCTTTCCATAATTTCAATAGTTCATTTTCGCTTGTCACGAGGTTCCCGTCCTTATCCTTCATTAACTGCGATCTACTCTGAAAACCCTTCCTAATAGCGTTTATTCCTTTGTACATCTCGCGCGGGTTATTTTCCCTACTATTAGTTTCTATTTTTCTAATTTCATTTTTCTGATACTCGCGCTTCTTGTTTCTGTAAATCACACGTACTTGCTTTCTTATTTCATGGTATTCTTCTACGGCCCTATCGCTTTCATTGTGTACACTATCTAATTTAGCCTTCTTGCGCCTTTCAAACCAGAGTTCGCACTCTTCGTCAAACCATGGTTTGCTCTTCGACCTTTTTTTCTTACCCAGTACTTTGTTCACGGCCCCTTTTATAGTTTTTTCGATAGCCCCCCACAACCTGTTCGGATCGTCATCTACTCCCGTCTGTTCATCCGTTTCCTCGAGCGCCTGAAATCGGTTGCTAACTTCTACTTGGTACTTGATTCGCTCTATCCCGCTTCGTAGTTTTCCAATATCAAAGGTTTCTTCTACTTTGTTCGCTCGCTTACTATTTTGACCGGCTACTAATCTGGCTCTTAATTTGGCCACTACGAGATAATGATCTGAGTCGCAATCCGCCCCCCTATAGGTCCTTACGTCGAGTACATTCGTGTGGCGCCTCTTATCAATAAGAAAATGATCGATTTGATTGTGCGTGGCCCCATCCAGCGATGTCCACGTTGCCTTGTGTATATCCTTGTGCTTGAAGCACGTGGTCTTGACTATAAGATCTTTTGCGGCTGCGAAATTTATGACCATAATACCGTTATCATTGCTGGTTTCGTGCAGACTTTCTTTGCCTATGGTGGGCCTAAACATTTCCTCTCTCCCTATTTTAGCATTGAAATCCCCCACTACTATTTTGGTGTCGTAAGACGCGAATTGGTCGATTAATTGCTCTAAAGTTTCATAATAAAGATTTTTGACTTGTTCCTCTTTGTCCTCCGTGGGACAGTGGACGTTAATAACCACGTAATTATACCACGCTCCGTCGATGATGATATACGAGAGTCGGTCATTCACGAAATTGCAACTTTTAACGGAATGTATGATGCTTTTGTTAACAAGAAATCCGGTGCCTAGAGAATGCCCGCTCGCGCCCCCATATAAAAAGGTGAAGTTACCGGATCCTAGCATCGCGTTATCTTTCCATCGGGTTCCTTGTATTGCTACCAAATCTAAATTGTACCTCTCAGTTTCATTTATGATTTCCCGGAACGCGCCTGCTCTGTGCAGACTGCGTACATTCCAGGTTCCCACCCTTAAGTTTCTTTTCGTTTTGAAATCTTAACCAAATAGCTCGTTCAATTTGGTCTTGGTGTGAGGAACGAGATAATTGGGTATTTGCTCCCTATATTAGTTCGAAAGAGAATATAGAAGCCGATAGAGAGTCTCGGAGACTAGAGCCCGGAACAGAATATTATTTATGCACTAATGTTTTCAATGAGATAGTAAGACATTTTGGAAATCCAAACATCGAGAATTTTCATGCGAGAAAATTCCCGATGTTTGAATTTATTTGAAAAAGGAAAAAAAGGGAGAGGGTAAAATAAAAGACTCGAAATTTGAGCCACAAAAGGAAGAATTTATTAGGCTCTAAGAGGGAAAGCCTTGCGGCATAAAACCCCTCTCGATGTCGATGTACAAGCTGCGAAGAAATGGAGGTATGGATCGGTGTGTGTATGTGTTTATATGTATATACGTGCACGCTCGAGTACCCAGGAGTGCGCACTCCTACGGATCTTTTGATCGCGTTTGTGGTAAGGACCACACGAATTCACCTGGTGAATTGCGTCGACAGTGGCGAGGGCCACACGGATCCGCGCTGATCGCGGATCGCTTGCTATTGGTGTTTAGAACACCTATTACATATATATAGCGTGACTTTGCGGTAAACGCGCTCACGCCGACCTGTCGAAAAGAACGCGACTCGATGAATTTATTATATTATAGATGCGAGGAAAGGCACGTATGTACAATGAGAAAACCAACACAAAAAAATTGAATGCTCAAGAGCGACTGACTTTGTCATTATGACAATTTGTCATTATCTAATATATCACAGTATGTCAATAATATCACAGTTTCATAACAATTTCTGGAAATTCACTCATTCTTGCATACCCATACATCCAACACGTCACAATTTAAAAACAATTACAATTAAGAGTCAGAGAAAGGCACATGTACGCCTTCCCGAAACTCAATGCCGGGCAAAGCAAGATCCTGCAGCCGATTGATGTTGTGGAGCCAAAAATGATCGCTTTTGTTTTGCCGACATTGAGTCGCAGTCCGGATGTTTCGGCCCACTCCGACACTGCCCGCGCAACAACCGACATGCGATTGATACCCACATGAAGATCTCGCCATGTCACTTGAGTGTAGGTTTGCAAGTCGTCCGCGTATAGCAAGTGTGGAACATCACCAGCAGTCAATACGTCTTGTAAGTCATTGATGTAATGACTGAATACCAAGGGCCCCAGGACTGAACCCTGTCGTACACCCAGATTGGTGGTTAGCCTGGAAAAACCCATACGTATCAGCTTACGAAGTAATGAGAGATGAGAGATGAGAGATGAGAGATGAGAGAGAGAGAAAGAGAGAGAGAGTGAGAGAGAGAGAGAGTTAAGGGTGTAGTCCGAAGATTGAGATTTAAAATATCGATTTTTTTTTATTCGATTCCTCGTCTCTTTGATTGGAAAGTTTACGAATAAAATCGTGGATGTTATAGAAAAATCAAAAGTGTGTAAAGCATGTGAAAAGCGGGTAGGCAAAGAAGAAACGGACGAGTATATGGAGTGGTACGAAGATCACGAAGGCAAATCACGAAGGAAGTTCGGGAAAACTACGCAAAACAATAATGAAAGCTTCAACCACTGCGTATGAGATTTTGCTCCTAAGCATATTTTTGTGGGACAAAAGACATTGGAAATAGTTATATAGATAACTAAATGCATTTTCAATGAAGGATTTCTGCCAGTGTTGAAAATTATGGAGGTCATGGGCCGAACTGTACAATGCTCACAGAATAGAAAGAGCAGAGAAAGAAACTTCTGAGGCTTCTAAACGGGCAGGATCAGTCGTAGAGTAGACAAAGTTGCTGAAAATGGTGCTTATGAAGAAATCGAAGGATTATTGTATGCACCAGGCTAAGATGATTGATGTAATTATACATTTTTTATAAGAAACCTGTTACTAAAACTTTAAATCCGTTTTTCTCGAAACATTTTTTCAGTCGGCCCGGGGCAACAAAAAAAATCTTTCAAACCGATTGGGCTGAAATTTGGATATTTTATTCTACACATCAATGGCTCTCGCAGGTAGCAGAATTGTTTATTTTCAATCCAAATTTCCTACTTTTACCTCAATTTACAAAGAAAAAAAAAACTATTTTTAAATTTTCTTTTTTACAACTCCGCCATTTTGTTTTTTTTTTTTTTTTTATAAAAATGTCTATAACTGCTATCTGTGATAACGACAAGCTTACAGAACAATAATCCATTCGAATGTTTTGTTTCAGATTACCTGGACTGACGCTACCGCCTGGGCCAGTCACATACCTTTTTCTTGAGGTGGCCACTTTGGTCGTAAGAAGAATTACCTAAATATTGTAAAATGAACATGAAAAATTTTTTTTGTAAAGTTAAAGATGTCAATAATAACATATAGAAGATTCGAAATGATTGAATTTTATATTGTTGTAAAAAAAATTTCTGTAATATCCTTGTAAAGAGTGCAAACCCTTCAGACTACACCCTTAAGCGGCCGATCGCGAAAGCCACGACGCGAGATATTACGCTAGGTCAAGGCCGCCCGGAGACTCGCGCGAGGCGTTCCGCTTCGCTTCTCGAACCGACGGCACGTCCCGCGCGAAGACGCTCAACCTAGGTGCATGGACTGTACACGCGACGGCGAATCCGCGAGCGAGCCTACTATTACGGCCGAGAAAGCGACCAGGACTAACCACACTCTAGGATCGACGCCGAGCGAGCAGCTACAAGGCCAGGGCATCTCCTGTAAGTTTAGCTCTCCTTCTCTCTCTTCCTTGTACGAGCGAGACCAACTTCCTGCTCTCGTGCCTCTACCGACTTACACCACGCGATACCGCGAGTATCGCGCTAATTCTATTTATTTGTTCTGTTAATAAATCGGTGTTAAAGTTCGACTGAAACTCTCGGCGTTTCTTTACTTTAAACTCTGCTCTCGTTTGGACTGCCGCCGCCTCCGCGAGCGCACATTCGGTGAAAAAGTTTCTATTTGCATGCTTCCATAATTTTAAATAAAATACTCGGGTAGAAAGGAGTTAAGTGGCTTTATGCAGTTCAACGTAGCATTATTCAAATTTAAATAGAAAGAGCTATAATTATGAAATAACAAATTGTAATTAAAGAAAAGTCTAATCTACGTAAACATGTTAATTCTAAGTACTTATTAATTTGAATTTTTATATGCAAAAAAAAGGTATTTTTGTATTAGAAGCATTTTAGCGATTCTCAATCCTGCCAACTTAACTTTGAAGAAAAATATTCAGTCCTTGAGATGGCACCTTTTTCGTCGCTTATTGGAGATGGCCTGTTCTTCGTCGCTTCTCCGAAATGGCATCTTTATGTCGCGGCACCCAGATGGCACTTTTTTCGTCGCTTCTTCGAGATGGCACCTTTTTCCTTCCACCCGACGATATGTTCTATATGTACACTCGACGTGGGTAATCTCTGGTCGAATGCATTTGATTTTTTTTTAAATACTGCAATTTCAATGGACGATTTCAAACACATTCGACCAGCAATTCCGTACATCGAGTGTACATATAGAAATATAATTCAAATTTATAGTATCACACGTAGTTTTATGAAAGTAATAAATGCATTAGTTATTTAAATTCATTAATTGAAAAAAATATAGTTTTATAATTTATTTATTTTCTTAATATATTCTTTAAATAATATAGAATTGTAATTTTTCAAATTTTCTGCAAATGTATGTACATTTCTGTAATTTTTTATAATACTTTGTAATTTTCTGTAATTTTCTGTAATTTTTTGTAAAATTGTCCGAATTTAGACAGAAAATTACAGAAAGTTACAAAAAATTACAAAAAATTACAAGAAATTACAGAAAATTACAGAAAGTTACAAAAAATTACAAAAAATTACAACAAATTACAGAAAGTTACAAAAAATTACAGAAAATAACAGAAATAATTTCCGCTAGGTTTGCTTCTACACATAAGCTGGTGCTGGTGATTATAGGTAAGAGAACGATCCAAAATGAAAAAACAACAAATTTATTGATTAGTATGAGTGTAATTATAGTTCGAACAAAAATAATCACGATAAATAATAAAATTGAGAAGATGTCACGCGTTTAATGATTTAGAAAAATGAAAAAAATAAAAGCATTTTTTCGATACTTATTTTAACAACGGCTATCTTTTCAATTATATATTTATGAGGATAATTTAGATTTGGGCGAGAAATACACTCATAATAATGAAGAAAATTTTTGTTTTTGTTTTTTATTTCCGATCGTTCTTTCAACCGGAATCATTTGCATCAGCGAAGCATCTAATTTTCTAGGAAACAACTTAGACAATCTCGTACTATTTGAATGTAATTGTTAAAATCAAATGAAAAAATTACATGATATAAGACTTATTTAATAATCAGAGAAAAAGATTAATTGAATCATCCATTCGACACATGAGCGTAGAATATGAGCGATATAAATTTACATCTATTGTACATGTGTCCAGAAATTCTAAAAAATTCCTTGACTTTTACATAGGAAATCTGTTCCGTCGAATTCCCTGACTTTTTCTGTTTTTTCTGATTACTAGAAAGCGTGGCAACTCTAGGCACGTTTTACTGTAATTACCAAGAGAAAAGACGTTTACATACTTTTTTATACTAGAAAAGTAAGTTTAAAAATTCAATTAGGGTAGTGACCCTAGTAGTCGGCCATTTTGACTATTTTTTAGCCCGTAGACAAAATATCACTAAATTAATAATTTTGGTATGATCTATGCCATTTAAACATATAATTCTGACTTTAAAACAGTTCAAGAACCACTAAATAAAAATTGTTTTCGATATATCTTTATCGATAACTATTCGCTTACAGGTGTTCGACTACTAGAATTTTTTTAATTTTTGCCGAATTTTAGTAGTTGGCCGGGCCTGGTCGGTAAACCATGTCCAAAGCCACTTTTAATTGGAATGATCATTACAATTAATCAACATTTAATTTCATTCATTTAATATTTATTGAATCTTTTATAGCTAAACTTAAATTATATAGAACTATTAAAAGGAATAAAAAATGTTTTTAAAACGCGATGTATTACCTTAAGGTAGTACTCTCGATTATAGAATTACCGTTTAGATTTTGATAGAACTCAACATACTGGTACATATTAGTCTAAATGTGACTCAGATGAATTTTTGTAAAGCCAGAGTACGTTAGAGAAAAGTTATTAGAATTTCCATTATCACGCGTTTAACACAGAGTCTTATGGGAAATAACAAAAAAAATCTACGTATATTACGGCAGTGACCGTTCAGTTTTTGTGGAAAAATTTTGTAGTCAGAGATAAATGTTTGACGGACATTTATCACTTTTGAAAACTATGATTAGATAATAGCAATGTGAATGATTCTTATGTGTACGAACATCACTCTGCCATAATATAAACTAAAAAATATACTTAACAGTAAATTTAAAGTATTTTTTTGTATAGGAGTAGATATTTGTTTATTGTAAAGGGGTATTCCGAATTGAAATGCAAAAAATTATTTCTCATTTGTGACCATCGCATACGCGTGCTTGAATGCGTGTGTGCGTTCATGAGTGTATCGCTTAATTAAAAAAACGCACGCGATCTTTCTCATATTTTTCAATTCTTCTATACGAGTAATGTGTTTTCATACTTAATATTTTTATTGATTTATCCAAATTTGCTTTTTAACGTTAAAAATTTGCCGATTGATGTTTATATTGTATAATTTTATTTAATTTTTTTTATTAAAATTTAAAAAAAGTTTCTATTGAGAAATAAAAATTAATGCTTGTTGAAAATGCGATCAATAACAATATCGGTGACTTTTATGCAGGGGCATTTTTATGTACAAATGAACATAATTGTGGAATGCAGTGAAACAAAAATGAATAAATATAGCTTTTAAAACGTAGGATTACTATAAGATATATAGGGTATTAATGTAAATTGGTTTAAAAATGTAAAATTTGTTTATTTGCATCCAGTCGTATTTCGTCTACAATCTTTTAACTTAAATAATGTTGGATAAAAATAAATAATTTATTACATACTGCGAATAAAAAACGTTTTCAATATTAGCGAAATGAAAATTCGATTTCAATAGTATTATCAGATCGCTGTTCTATTACTAGTACTTTAATAGTTTTTATGTTTTTAACATGTCTCGCGAAAAAATCTACATTTACATTAAATAACTAGCTTATATAAAGCTACGATTTCTTAAGAATTAAGTTTAGACCATCATACGTTCGCGCATTGGTGTATTGATATTCTTGGAATTAAGGTATACAATAATATCTCTAAAGATCTAAGTAAAACTAAGATAAACAACATATCACAAAAATGAATTACATAAACCTGCACGAGTTTATCATTTGAAGATTCACTTGAGCTTCTTTTATTTATTTCATATCAATATATTATATGATTTATATTTACTTATAACAAGATTGAAGAACATTTATATACATAAGGAATGCTTTGCATCTGTTTCTATATGTAGGTAGTTGTATGGTCGAAAAATAAAATCTGCTGAATATCTCATAGACATATTTGTTCATTAAATAATTTGCATTTAAAGAGTTAGGCGAGTTCTTCAATGGGTACGAGGAATATTTTTTAATTTATTACTTATAAATATTAAGCGATTTATTCGCTTTATACAAATAATTTTAAGCACCTCACTGAAGTCTTAAAAGTTTTAAATATCATTTGCCATAATTAGCAAATGGAAGCGTATTAGTAGCAATTCAATCCTGATCTTTTTAAGTTATTTACTTTTACTATCCTCCTACCTTGCCTTTCGTTTAAGACCATTTTCTTATATTTATAAAACAACCTTGATAATTATCAACTACTGAGATCAAAAATAATAACACTTTGTCATCAAATAATTTACATTTTAGGATACTGATAAAGCTATGATAAAAATCCCTGTATTACATATATTACACTAAACTTTCAAATAAAATGACAATGGCAAAACCAAAACTCTATTATTTGAAAAAGTTTGCAACAATAAAATAAATTACACTTATCCAGTTGTACCGTAAATTATACTACTTTTTAAATATTTTTAATTAATTTAAAGCTTGAGTTCTCAGACATCATTTTGCTTTGATGATTCTTAAGGTAGCAAGCATTGACATTGACATTAAATTTATTTCGAGATTTTAAATAATTTGCAATAAAGCGAATTAACTTGAAAGTGTCAGGCAATTTTAAGAAAATTATTTTATTCTAGCCAGTGGAAACGTTTCCGTTTAACCCCTGACCTAAAACGCCCTAGTCATTGAGTATAGATAGATCGTCTTTGGAAAAGGTACCTTTTTAAACCTCTATTGCTAGTATCAATTTTCGTAACGCAATTTTTCCAGGCCTCCTCCCATTCGATGCTATTTGGTGTAATTCCACTAAAATGTAAAAGAACTTCTCGAATTAAATGTATTTTATTACTGTCAAATTGTTGTTTTCCCATTTTCCCATTGACATTGCACAGTATCCTCTCTTCTGGTGTAAATAATATCTTCATCAAATCACAAGCCAAGTGATCTATTGGTCGAGACGATGCCCATGTTGAAATTATTTCAGGACTTGGAAGCAAATCAGCATAAGGTAATTGTTGGTATGAATAAAGTAATGGTTTTACATCTGACAATCCGGTCAAGCCAGATAATCCAGATAAAGTAGAAATTTCTTCTGCAGGGGTGTTCCCAGACCCTGTTACGCATTGAAAAGACATACAAAATTAATGAGACAATACTTACTTAAAGCAAATATATTTGTTTTTAACACCATAAATGATTGATTTTTTATTAAACTATTCTAAATGCTTAGTCAGCACAATAAGCATTACATACAGAATCTATTTAGTTCAGAAAGAATCTCTTAATGCAAAGTTAATTTTAAGGCCGGTGCCACTCATACGACAGATCGTTATTATTCGGCAATATGTCGTAACAAATGAGGAAATTCACGCTTTTTAAAAAAATCTGTCGTATGAATTAGAAATAATATACAACTAAATGAATAATATCATTCACTCTCACTCTTATTCAATAACAAATATAAATATACAATTACTAATACGTAATGTGCGCATCTGTAACCTATAATTTTTATGACAGATTGCACGACCGAGATAGGCTAGGGAATTTCCCAAGCAATGTTTACAAAGTGGGAGTTATGCGCCAACTTCAGATCGCTTAGTACGCGCATGCGCGCTCGGATCTCTCGCGATCCACTTAAGGGTGTAGTCTGGAGATTTTGCACTTTTTACAAGGATATTTCAGGAATTTTTTTTACAACAAAATAAAATCCAACCATTTCAAATCTTTTATATGTTATTATTGACATCTTTAACTTCACAAAAAAACGTTTCTTTTTACGTTCAATTTACAATATTCAGGTAGTGCTTCTTACGGCCAAAGTGGCCACCTCAAAAAAAAGGTATGTGACTGGCCCAGGCGGTAGCGTCAGTCCAGGTAATCTGAAACAAAACATTCGAATGGATTATTATTCTGTAAGCTTACCATTATCCCAGATAGCAGTTCTAGACATTTTTATAAAAAAAATGGGGGAGTTGTAAAAACGAAAATTTAAAAATCGCTTTCTTTTCTTTGAAAATTGGGGTAAAAGTAGGAAATTTGTATTGAAAATAATCAATTCTGCTACCTGCGAGAGCCATTGATGTGTAGAATAACATATCCAAATTTCAGCCCAATCGGTTTGATAGATTTTTTTTGTTGCCCCGGGCCGACTGAAAAAATGTAGTTTCGAGAAAAACGCATTTAAAGTTTTAGTAACAGGTTTCTTATAAAATATGTATACTTACATCCGTCATCTTAGCCTACTGCATACAATAATCGTTCGATTTCTTCATAAGCATCATTTTCAGCAACTTTTTCTACTCTACGGCTGATCCTGCCCGTTTAGAAGCCTCAGAAGTTCCTTTCTCTGCTCTTTCTATTCTGTGAGCATTGTACAGTTCAGCGTAGGCAATGGCGCGCGGTTCGATTTCGACACCCATGACCTTCATAATTTTCAACACTGGCAGAAATCCTTCATTGAAAATGCATGCAACTATCTATGTAGCTATTTCCAATGTCTTTTGTCCCACAAAAATATGCTTAGGAGCAAAATTCCATACGCAGTGTTTGAAGCTTTCATTATTGTTTTGCGTAGTTTTCCCGAACTTCCTTCATGATTTGCCATACATTCCTTCACATGATCTTCGTACCACTCCAAATACTCGTCCGTTTCTTCTTTGCCTACCCACTTTTCACATACTTTACACACTTTTGATTTTACTATAATATCCACGATTTTATTCGTAAACTTTCCAATCAAAGAGACGATGCCCAAAAGCGATGAACGATCTCGGCTGCGTTGCCATAGGTGGCTCGGCAGCTTAGTTTAAATTCTACGTTTTTTATATTGTTTTTGTTTAAACTTTCACACATTGAATTTTTTATGAGGATTAATTTAATTGTAAGGATGTTGAAATAAATATGACGAGATTACGGGAAAAAGCCTTTCGGCATAAAAAACCCAGATTTATTAAATAAAAGAAGTGAAATAAAAACACCAATAGATTATTTAGAATAAGTAAATTAACTAAAAATGAAAAACAAAAAAAAAGAATTGTTTATAATGGTTGACGTTACACGAACACAATAGAATCGAATCGACGAAATATTTAACAACCAACAGGTCGGACGCTTTCACGGCTAAGAGGCCGGACACTTTTCACGACCACGAGGCTGGATGGTTTTGATCACGGGCGAAATTATCCGCACATTCGCACACAAATCAGTGGTTGTAATGAAAGATCGATTGAATCCGTCAGCCTGGAAGGCGAAAATGATTTTATTGTTGCGTAGCAAGCGACGTGATTTGTCGTATCAACGGAGATGCGCGAGGAGCTCCATACGCTTAGCAATGTCGTCGATGACTACTTGTCGAAGCGACTCCGCCGCCTCCTTCGTCGTTAGACAGTGTTGCCGATTGAGCACTTTTCTCTGCCCCTTGTTAGTTGTTAGGTCCAGCACACTCACACGCGCAGCTCGGTAAGTACATGCGCACACTCATACTCTCAACGCAACATATGCGTACACTCTCAATATTCGATAGTTTGAATCCACGCTACGCCTATGAACCATCTCCAGAAACTGTGATCTAATCTTCCGGATGATCGTTTGCTGCAATTTATTCTTTTTCTTCTTTCGCTTCTTTTTTAACACACTTTCAACTACGGCCTTTACAGCAATATATATTTGGTCAATCATATAATAATAACCACTTTTACTAAAGTCGGAGCCTAAATCCATCAATGAGCAAAACACATTTTTGCCAGCTAAACCGACGCCGAGTAGCCGCATAGCAAAAGTAAAGCGTCTGTTTACTTCGTACGCATTTCTGATCATCGGACAAGAGCTAATTAAAAATTCTTGACACGAACACTTCACACACAATTTGAATCCCAATCCTTGCACTGATTTGTTCAAAAACTGGATATCACCATTACACAACTTACACCTTATCGCGTATTGTAATGCTGTGAACACTAGAGTAAAATTTAGTAGTACATAAGTAGCAGTTTCACTCAAAGCCACATCGAAATCACTTTGATCTTTTATTTTATCAGCAGATGTGTAACAAACTCAGTGTATTTTTCAGCAGTATGCTGATTACCTCGAAATTTTCTCGGTATATCAGCTTGCCAAAGACTTCTAGTTTTGCGCTTCGTTCCTTTTCGATCCATTTTCGCTCGATGTTTACGCACTGAGTTATAAACTTCTACTGACGGTTTGCTCCAAAACGTGTAATACCTGTGCTCCGAAATATAATATACATACATACCGGTATAAATTTAAATATACACAAACTTTTCAGCTGCTATACGCTGGTATAAACGTTATGCAACAATAGATGGGACCGACCGTTGCAGCTGCCTTGCGGGTTAGAGCGCGCAACTATAAGACGCTCTCAAATATGTGCTATAACTTCCTTAATATTTCGAATTTCGGTCTGAAATTTCTACAGTATATTTTCAAAATATTGTACTTTCAAAATAAATTATAAAAAAAAAATCGATATTTTAAACCTCAACCTCCAGACTACACCCTTAAACACGAGCGCAATCAAACCACAAAATGAAAATACTTTCGGGATTTAACGTGTCAAAACAGATAGATACAGACCCATTGCAACAAATCGATCACTTGACTGTGAGAAATATTAAGTTTATTAAATGATGAAAAAATTTTTGTACTCTTTAGAATGTATATTTCAGTTCATTAAATGCCAAAAACTATATATATATAAAAGGAAAAATCGATAAAAATTTTTCAAAATACTTTAATTTTTGGTTATATAAACATATCGGAAAATTTGAAAAATTTTGAAAATAAGGAGTAATTTTAAGAAAAATAGTAGGGATCTCCTTAAGGCAAATAATGTTCAATATTTTATGATTTTGAATTTTTTTTTACCAAATATGCTGAAACGCCGACCGTACTCATTATTTTGTTGAGGTTATGTGTGGTATCCTAGCGGATATGACAACTGTGAAAAAGTGAAAAACTGTGAAAAAAATGTGAGAAAGTGTGAAAATACACATGTGTTACAAATAAATATGCACATCTTCACAGCTTTTCAGTTTTTCACAGTTTCTCACACTTATAAAAAATACGTATTTTATCTAATAAAACTTCCACAATTTTTGATAATTTTTTTGAATATTTCACATTTTCTCACTCTGTTTTCGTTGCATACTCTTATATAAAAGAAATAAAAACTGTGAGAAATTTTGCTAAAATGGGAGAAACTGTGAAAAACTAAAAAACTAAAAACTGTGACAAGAAGAATAAAATATTCTATATTTTTTAAAATCCTGTTCCAAATGTAAGCATAATTTCAGAGTTATTCACGAAATTTCATAGTTTTACACACTTTCCCACACAATTGTCATAGTTTTACACAGTTTCTTTCAGTTTCAAATTTCAAGTAGGATAATTTCTAATCTCTAGGGTAACATTTCATTTTTTAAAATTATTCATAAACTTAAAAAATAAAAATATTTCATGTTTAGAGTAATAAAAGACCCAAAACAATTATCGCATGAATTATATTTTTACATTTTATATGATTGTTGATAGAAATCAAACATAAAAAATATGAAAAAATAACCTAAAAATATAAAACGGCTGCATTTCAAGCGTACTTGATTATGGAAAAGATTAAAAACCATAAAATATGAAACATTTGATATATACGTTTAACATATTGGTTAAACGTTCCTTGTATATTACTATAACATTTTATCGCTTTTAATAATAGCATTGCATTTGAGAAAGAATACTACTCAAAAGTAATGTGTAAATCTTATCAATATTTGTACATGCTTTATGCTAAGATAGAATTGAGAAAACATTAATACCACAGTCGGAATAAGTTTGAAATAGGTACGTACCGACTTGTACAACGATTTTGAAATCCCCAATTATCATAGACTACTTTCTTTCTCATAAAGCCTCACTAATACTACATTGATTAAAATTAGTTCAAGAAACGTGTACTTAACAATTTATTTAAATAATAATTATACGATTGTATAATTTTTTCCAAAGAAAATCGTTAAAATTTGTTGAAAATACACAGCATTTTAAATATACTGTGATAGTAAGTATGATAATATCAAAAATGGAGTATAATAATATATAAAAAAATATATAAATAATTGAGAAATGAAAATTTTCTGATTTCTTGAAATTGCAATGAAGCAAGTGAGTGCAATTTTCAACGTTATTAAGATTCAAGCATCAGTTTTACACCATTTCGTTTTTCATAGTAGATAGGATGGCACCCTAATTATTTTAAATATTTTTTCTTTGCAAAAAATGAGATCAATATTTAAATCTCATTATTCTTTTGTGAAACTTATAGTAAAATTATCGTTAATACTTATTATTGTTTTAAGTCATTTTATAATAAAATATCAAAAAATGAAAATTTTCTACGATTTTCAAAATTGCAACGATTCGAGTGAACGCAATCTTAAAAGTTATTACGATTATAATATCATGTGTTCACCGTTTAATTTTCACATACTACACAGAATGCCACCTTTATTATTGTAATGTATTGTAAGGTATGTGTGGGAGAGAAAGAGAGAGCAAGTACTACTACAGCGCCGCGCGACGCTTATGCGTAAATTAGACTAGTTGCGTGTTAGCGCTTATGCCGACTACATGGCACTCCAGCTCTCGCCGTAATTGTACTGTAATACCATATAATAAATACACTAATAATTATAATATAGTAAGAGTTACTTTTACCACCCCCTCCGACATAACAACTGGCGACGAGGATTAATTGGATAGCCTGAATCAAAATTCAGCTTGAAAGTTCCGATAGGCAGAAAGGTGCTCAGATCGAAATTTCTAGACGCGTGGATTTAAAGCGTCGTGAACAGTGTCTGCAGAAAGGTACAGTGTAACAGTGAATTAAATAGTGTTCATTTATGCATCAAAATAAGCAAAAAACCGGGTGGATACAAAAATTATCGAAAAAAGAAATATTAGAAGAATTAAAACAACGTGGTATCCCTCATAGTGAAAGTGAAAACTTCAACGATCTCAGAGAAAAATTGAGAACGAACATTAAAAGTGCCCAAAAATCCGCAAAAGGACAAGGCGGGAGTGATTCAAGTGACTCCGAAATTAGCGAGAAAAACGTGGTCCCGCTGAAACCGCCGGAAACGACAAAGTCGGACGCTGTAACTGCGCCATCAACGAGTAACCGCGCACACACGAGAGCGACCGAGACAGAGCAGCAAGAGTCCACGATACTACTCGAGTGTGATTCAGACGAAGACAGTACTATGCCGCACGAAAATACATTCCGTTTCCAACTCGAAAATGATGATTGGGAAATTTTTACGGAAAAAATGGAGTACTATTTTCTGACAAAGAATCTATCTGACGACAAGCTCAAAGTAGCAAATCGTGTCACACGTTTAGGCAACGACGCACATGCGTTGCTCAAGTAACTAGTTGCCCCTGCGAAAATTACCGCGAAGAAGTACGACGAGCTGTTAAAAGCTATGAATGACCAGCTAGCTCCAACGCCGTCTGAAGCAATGGAGCGCTGTACATCCCATACAGCTACACAAGAGTCGAAGGAGACAGTTGTAGAATTTGTCGCGAGATTAAAGAAACTCGCACTACACTGTAATTTCGAAAATTTAAACACGTCACTAAGTGACCAAATAGTATGCGGAATAAAAGACAAGGAAACACGCGTCAAATTGTTTGGAGAAAAAAATCTAACATTTGATAAGGCGTTGGACATCGCGACGACGCATGAAGCAGCGGTACTGAATGCTGCGTCATCAAGCAATGTCCTTGAAAGGAACGATGCCTGTTCATAAGAGCACTGAATGCTGTTTCCGAAATTACAACTGCAACCACTGCCAAAAAAGAGGTCATCTGGAGAAGGTTTGTAGGAAAAAAGGAACTGAAAATCAACGATCAGAAAGCGCTTTGAATATGATAACGGACGAAGCTGAATCGACCGAACTGCACCAGGAGTTATCGCATCTCGAAGACTACTTTGCGATAGAGATAAGTAATGAACGTATAAAAAAAGGTATATGCGAACCAAATAATGATGTAAAATATAATTATGCAAAATTGAACCTAAATGACGCCACACCGATGTTCGTGGATATTGTAGTAAATAGTAAAAAGATTGAATTAGAGATTGATACCGGGACATACGCGAGTCTTTTCAAAACAATTTTACGATGAAAATTTTAGTGACGTAGCGATTTCAGAATCAGACTGCGAATTAAAGACTGCTTACGGGGGCCACAGTCTAAAACCTATTGGAAAATTGATAAATCTGAACGTTAAATTCAACGGGTTGACTCACAGTTTAGACTGTTTCGTGTTGCCTGGTGCCGGACCAGCTCTAATGGGACGTTGTTGGCTTCGCCATTTCAATTTATGGCCGTTAGCATTCCCCTGTACTAACACAATTGAAGTAAAAAAATTGAAAATACAGATTTGCGTAATTATATTACAAAAAAGTATGACAAATTATTTAGCGACACTCCGGGACTGTATAATAAAAGTAAATTGAAAATACACTTAAAGGAAAATGCGCGACCCGTAGCATTAAAATGCAGGCACATAGCATACGCGTTAAAACCGCTTGTAGAAATCGAAATGGAACTATTAGTAAGGCTAGGTCACCTTGTACCTATAAACGAGAGCGAATGGGTCACGCCCATGGTCCCAACGTTAGAAGGAAACGGGGATATAGCTATATGCAGCGATTTTAAATTGACCTTGAATGAGTGGATTATTATAAACTTATACCTGCTCCATACTATTGATGAAATATTTGCAAGATTACAAGGCGGAGATGAGTTTACCGAATTAGACATGAAACATCAATATATGCAGTTCCCGGTAGACGAAAGCAGTTTACATTTGCTTACGATTGTCACTCACAAAGGCCTCTTTCGGTATACGAAAATTCCGGTAGGTGTCTCAGCTGCTCCAGCTGACGTACAGCAAAAGATGAATGAATGCTTACGCGGTATTGATTGCACGATCGCATTCTTAGACAATATTTACGTCACTGGTCGCACTAAAGAAGAGCATCTAAAAAATTTGGAAAAGGTATGCGCACGACTGCAAGAATGTAATTTACGGTTAAACCTAAGCAAATGTAAACTCATGCAAAAAAGAATTGAAGTCCTCGGTTTTGTAATTGATAAAGCCGGATTGCACAAATCACGAGCGAAAGTAAACGCGATGGTAAATGCACCGCGACCGAAAAATAACAAAGAACTAGCATCATTTCTTGGTCTAGTAAATTTTTACGCAAGATTTTTAAAAGATCGATCATCTCACATGAAACCACTTTATGATTTGCTTAAAATAGGTAAATTTGAATGGACCACTGTATGCGAAAATTCGTTCAATTGGGTGAAAAATTAATTAATTTCATCAAATTTTTTAGCACACTATGACCCAAAGGAGGAAATTGTATTGGCTAGTGATGCGTCAGACTACGGGTTGTCCGCCATCCTATCGCATAGATATAAAGATGGAATAGAAAAACCCATAGCCTACGCATCCAAGAAAATACCCGGAAAAGAATTGAAGCATTCGATTATCGATAAAAAAGCCAATGGTAATTATTTTCGGATTTAAAAAGTTCTATCAATATGTTTTTGGAAAGGAGATAACATTACGTACAGACAATAAGCCACTACAATTGATCTTCGGTCCTAGAAAAGGAATCCCCATAACGGCAGATAATAGGCTGCAACGTTACGCATATTATCTGTCCGGTTTTAAATACAAAATTGAACATGTAAAATCCGAATTAAATGCGAACTGCGATGCACTTTCGCGACTCCCAATCGAGGACGACACTGATCTATCGGATATATATCAAATAGATAGCACTTATATTTATTATTTTCAAGATGGAATCACGGCGTTCGATTAGAAAGCAAAAAAGATAAAACGATCGGTGATGTCATACGATATGTAACAGGAAATTGGCCTCACTATGAAGAGCTATCGAGTGACAAAAAACTTTATTTTAAAAAACGATTCGAACTAACGGTTAAAAAGGGTTGTCTCTTTTGGGGGATACGTGCGTGATTCCCAGACAGTATGCAAGAAATCATACTAAAAGAATTACATGCGACATACTTTGGTATCGTTAAAACAAAAATGTTCGTGCGTTCATACGTGTGGAGGCCAGGAATCGACAGTGTAATAGAAAATGTTATAAGTGCATGTAAACTGTGTCTGACAGAGCGAAAAAAACCACCAAAAACGCCATTAACTACATGGCCGTGGCCAAACAAAGTATGGGGTCGCATACACTGCGATTATGCAGGCCCATTTTACGGCGATAAGTTTTTGATAATAGTTGACGCGCACAGTAAGTGTCCGGAAATATTCAATTGTAAAAACAATACAACAGCAAAAAAACTCATATCTCAATTCAAGGATTTGTTCGCACGATTCGGTCTCCCTTTGCATTGCGTCACTGATGGTGGACCACAATTCCGTAGTGAGGAATTCGGACAGTTCCTAAAACGAAACGGAATTTCGCACACGTTCTCGCCTCCATACCATCCGGCCACAAACGGTGCAGCGGAAAACTTTATCCAAACCTTCAAAGATAAAGTAGAGAAAATCGTAAAGGGAGGAGAAACCGTAGAAAACGCGGTAACCATGTTTTTATACGACTACCGAAATATTCCACACTGTACAACCGGTAGAAGTCCGTCAAACTTAATGTATAATCGCGACCCACGAACACGTTTCGATCGTTTAAAACCAAATGTTTCAGAGACAGTAGAAAAACACCAGCGAGCGCAAATTATCTCCAGACGAGGAAATCGTCAAATCGATGCAAATGTCGGCGAGGATGTTATGATTGACGCACATGGTGTAAGAGACAAGAAGCGAGTAGCAGGTATGATTATAAAAAAACCTCGCCATCCACATTTATAGTAAAAACCGATTTAGGTAACTTACATAAAAGACATGTCGATCAAATGATCAAACCAACCTTGCGACGCTTTCCGCGACTGAATCCAATTTAAAGCAGCGGGAGAGTTGTAATGTATTGTAAGGTATGTGTGGGAGAGAAGAGAGAGAAAGTACTACTACAGTGCCGCGCGACGCTTATGCGTAAATTATACTAGTTGCGTGTTAGCGCTTATGCCGACTACATGGCAGTCCGACTCTCGCCGTAATTGTACTGTAATACCATATAATAAATACACTAGTAATTATAATATAATAAGAGTTACTTTTACTACCCCCTCCGACATAACAATTATTATAATTTTTTAACAAGTAAATATTTAACTTTTATAATCATGTTTGTTTTTCTTGTGAAACTTAGACTCAATTTTAACATCGATACTTATAATTTAAATCGAACATTCATGAGAATACCAATTTAGACTTTTAGCAGGTGCCTCGGTAATCTTGGCGCATTTAAAATGCATCTAGGCCAAGCACCGATCGCAACTTACTTGGCTACCGTTTAATACTTTATTACATATAAAACAATACCATTTAACATTCTTAGGAATTGTAACCATTTTTTGTAAGTGAGAAAACGCATCAGCACTTATAAATGAATTTAATATATTTAATTTAAGTCGATCATCTAAAAATCAGGATAAATCTTTAACGAAAATCTCTGAATCAGTTGCTAAAAATGGAATGTTGTCATTTTTTAACTGTTGAATTTTAGTTTTACTTAAATAGTGATATATTATTATGTAAGCCTGTTCATCATTTTCCATATCAAGAAATTTCTTATTGACAGGTTTTTTTGTTTTGATGCAAAACTGACGTAGATGTTCTTCCACTACTATTATTTTGCGAGTTACTTTACGTGGCTGTCGCTGTTCACGATTGTTCGAGTTTTCTTCTGTACGAATCGTACATTTTAAGCCTACAGCGTTTAATACGCGAACTTTTATTCGCCCCTTACTTTTCAGGCACAACCGCGACACGGAAGTGCCTTATATTTTCGTTAGCGAAAAATGTGTGCGATAGGATATCTCACGCAATTTTTTACCAATCGGGCTGAAATTTTAGGAGAGATCTCCTCCAGCACAATATGAAATTCTATTTTTTTTATCCCGATCCTGTACGTAGTTTTTAAATTGCGAGCACTTTTTGCTTATTTTTACGTGTTTTTTTTTTAAATTAATGTTACACGATTATCTCCACGAAATCTTAGTGGATCAGGCTCAAAATTTTTTTGGAAACTCTCCTAAGTATAACAACTTGATGGTCCTATTTTGAGATGGATCCTGCAAATATACGCTGAATGCGGCAACTATAAAATATCGCTAAAAACGGTTTTTGGGCTATAACTCGAAAACTAAGCATTCTACGAAAAAAAGTTACATAGAAAAGTTGTACATCTTTGAAAAAAAAACTTTTTCCCATGACATCTATTTATGAAAATACTTTTAACTCGAGTTAACAGGCAAAAAACGAATTTTAACATCGAAAAAACAGCTTTTTACCATATAACTTTACATCTATGCATTTTACATGAAAAAGTTAAATGGAGAAGTTGTAGATCTTTGAAAAATACAACTTTCTTTTCTGGACACCAGGACGCGAAAATGCTTTTAAATCAAGTTAATAGTCCAAAAACGATTTTTGACATCGAAAAGTGCAGTTTCCTACTATAAAACTTTGCAGGTACGCATTTTACGTAAAAAAAATTAATTAAAAAATTGTATATCTCAAAAAAACACAACTTTTTATGGTAGCAAATATTAAAAAAAAATGCTTTTTCACAAGAAACAGACTAAAAAACGATTTTTCATACACATCATTTAATAACAATTGCGGTGCAGCACGCCCAATCGATCTTAAAATTATTTAAAGATGTCCCCTTGTCAAAAAAGAACAATATTATTTACTGATTTCTGTAAAAATAAACAGATAATACTGTCAGCGTTAAATGTAAGCTTTAGTTTAGCGCTTCGCGCGAGTTGAGTTCGGTCGTACCTCTGATGCAGAACGCGAAGCGTTCAAGCGTTCAATCACGATGCGATGCAAGGCGCGGAGGAAATTAAGAGCGAGCGCTAAGCACTCGCTCTGAAGCTCTGGAGCAGGCAAGTCACATGCGGCCGAAGGCCGCGTGTGGCGCGCTAGTTCAAACTCGCATTTGTACGCTATTTAATACGTTATTGCCTGGGCTTTGCACAAAGACTTCAAGTGATTTGTCAGAAGTATTCATTTCGTCGACATGTTGAATTAATTCAGACAAATCATGACATACATTAGTACAGTTAGAAATTTCATTACCTAAAGTACTTGGACAACTAACTTCCATTTTAGAACCCATACAATCATTGGATTTAGCATTCTTACTTACGCTTTGCTTACAATTAACGTTTTCTAAATTTTTGGCGTCAGATTTAGGATTATAATTTAATTTTGTACTTACAGTAATATCACTTTTGGCATCACATTTTGTATTAGAATTTAAATTATTAAAATTTTTTAAGAAACTCAGTCTTTCTAATAAAAAAAATGTCGACAAGACAAACGCATAGAACAAAATTCTGTGCATGAAAAAGTTTCAGTAGTGAACATTTTAGTTCGTCTACCTGAAGTGAGTTGGTAATCATCTGCGTTGAGTTTCACACAAATCTGAGTTTCAACAAATGATATGGTGTCATATTGTTTTAATATATATTTGTATGCATATAGAGTTAAATTGTTTTTATAATGAATTAATTGGTGAAATTTCAAACTTAGTCGACTTCTTTTCAATACAGTTGCTGCCGCAGTAGTGTCTTTTTCGTTGTACGTTAAATTAAAATATGCAAATAGTTCCGCAATAAATTATAATAAAACTTTATTTCTTCCAATATATAATTTCAATTTTTAGTTAACAGATTCCAATCGATTATTTGTGCCATTTCCAAAATTACCTTTAACCATTTGAAACACCCACTCCTGATAAGAATGTTCCTAATTGTTTGTAAAATAATCTTGAACTACTTTTGGAGCAAACGTATAAAATTCATTAGGCCATTTTTCGTATTCTTTAAGACTTTGACTTTGAACCATTTTTCCAAATGTGCCTAAACAATATTCTCGCTCTTCAGTAGAAATTGACATTCTTTGAGAATAAAAAGTACAAATATACATAGGTACATTGAAAATTTCTTTACCTACCTTTCTTAGAGTAAAATCTTTATCGGCCATGAATGACTGTATTCTGCTACAAGCGATTGAGTTATATTTCTTGAAACACTCGATGAACCATCTTATAACAAGCTCTGTTTCATCAGCATGAATACACACGCTTACAATTTCAGTACATTCATTCCCATCTTCAACAGCTATTAATAAAACCACATGTCCCAAATCCAGTAAATTGTAAGTGCCGTCAATTAGAAGAAATTCTGACCAATTTGACATGGTATTTTTCATTTCCTTTGTATAGAAGAACAGAGCATGAAATTCGTTGTTCTCATTAACAAGAACTTCGTGTGTTGCGTCTGTAAGTTGCGTCTGTAAAAATTAGTATTATTAATTAATGTAAATAATTACGTATTTAATCTGTTGCAACGCCGTTACCCTAAGCAGGTCCTGGGCGTAGTCGTCCAGAGCGGACGGGTGGGTGCCTATCACCACTACACAGCGCGTCCTCAGGTTGCGGATAGAGGAACGACCCCTGAGAAAGAGGTTAGCTGCGAATAAAGCGAATAAGCAGTCGCGGACAGCCGATAGGCCCAGGCGTGGGTGTGATGAGCCCGCACTGGCGAACGCATTCATCTAGAAACACTACGCAAGCACCGCAACAACTACAAACACTATACAAAATCTCCTATCTTACTTTCTTCTTCTACCTTACTCTGTAATCTATCTCTTTTACCACACATTTCAAACAAAAAATGGGCCAAAAATCCTGCTGTCGTGGAGGATGCGGGAGCGATGACAACTGCCCTGAGAGGGGATGTGTAGAATGATTCGCCACCTGGTTTTACATGGCAACGAAGCCAGCGAAGGCGCGCTGCCTTGCAGGGGGGCGTTAGGATATGAGAATGAAACCGAGTGTGTCTGACGACGAGTTGACTGTGTCCTCGCCAAAGTCAGAAAGCTCTCATACTTAGTTCTAGGGAGGTATGAGGGTTATCACCCCTAGACGGATGGACTCACCTGCGATCGGAACAGGATCCAAAACGCGAGGGTTTAACTTACTATCATGGCTCAAAGAAAACAAAACCAAACCAAAACGAAAAGAAACTTAAGGGTGGGAACCTGGAATGTACGCAGTCTACACAGAGCAGGCGCGTTCCGGGAAATCATAAATGAAACTGAGAGGTACAATTTAGATTTGGTAGCAATACAAGGAACCCGATGGAAAGATAACGCGATGCTGGGATCCGGTAACTTCACCTTTTTATATGGGGGCGCGAGCGGGCATTCTCTAGGCACCGGATTTCTTGTTAACAAAAGCATCATGCATTCCGTTAAAAGTTGCAATTTCGTGAATGACCGACTCTCGTATATCATCATCGACGGAGCGTGGTATAATTACGTGGTTATTAACGTCCACTGTCCCACGGAGGACAAAGAGGAACAAGTCAAAAATCTTTATTATGAAACTTTAGAGCAATTAATCGACCAATTCGCGTCTTACGACACCAAAATAGTAGTGGGGGATTTCAATGCTAAAATAGGGAGAGAGGAAATGTTTAGGCCCACCATAGGCAAAGAAAGTCTACACGAAACCAGCAATGATAACGGTATTATGGTCATAAATTTCGCAGCCGCAAAAGATCTTATAGTCAAGACCACGTGCTTCAAGCACAAGGATATACACAAGGCAACGTGGACATCGCCGGATGGGGCCACGCACAATCAAATCGATCATTTTCTTATTGATAAGAGGCGCCACACGAATGTACTCGACGTAAGGACCTATAGGGGGGCGGATTGCGACTCAGATCATTATCTCGTAGTGGCCAAATTAAGAGCCAGATTAGTAGCCGGTCAAAATAGTAAGCGAGCGAACAAAGTAGAAGAAACCTTTGATATTGGAAAACTACGAAGCGGGATAGAGCGAATCAAGTACCAGGTAGAAGTTAGCAACCGATTTCAGGCGCTCGAGGAAACGGATGAACAGACGGGAGTAGATGACGATCCGAACAGGTTGTGGGGGGCTATCGAAAAAACTATAAAAGGGGCCGTGAACAAAGTACTGGGTAAGAAAAAAAGGTCGAAGAGCAAACCATGGTTTGACGAAGAGTGCGAACTCTGGTTTGAAAGGCGCAAGAAGGCTAAATTAGATAGTGTACACAATGAAAGCGATAGGGCCGTAGAAGAATACCATGAAATAAGAAAGCAAGTACGTGTGATTTACAGAAACAAGAAGCGCGAGTATCAGAAAAATGAAATTAGAAAAATAGAAACTAATAGTAGGGAAAATAACCCGCGCGAGATGTACCAAGGAATATACGCTATTAGGAAGGGTTTTCAGAGTAGATCGCAGTTAATGAAGGATAAGGACGGGAACCTCGTGACAAGCGAAAATGAACTATTGAAATTATGGAAAGATTATTTCGATAAGTTATTAAACGTGCATGAAAACTCCGAGGAAATGGGAGACGAAATCCACACTGCTGAACTCCATATGGACGAAACGACCTACAAAGAAGTAGAGGCCGCGATCAAAAAGCTAAAAAACAATAAGGCCGCAGGAAACGATTCTATACCAGCTGAACTACTTAAATATGGAGGCACCGCGCTTACATCTAAAATTTTTTATCTAGTATGTGCTATTTGGAGAAATGAAACAATACCAGAAAATTGGAAAGAATCCATCATCATACCGATCTTCAAAACGGGAGATAAAACAGACTGCAATAACTACCGGGGAATCTCACTTTTAGCTACCTGCTACAAAGTTCTGTCAAACGTAATACAGGCCAGACTCACACCATTCGCGGAAGATATAATAGGAGATTATCAGTGTGGATTCCGGCGCAACAGGTCAACGAGCGATCAAATGTTTACCATAAGACAATTATTAGAGAAAAAGTGGGAATATTGCGAAACTATACACCAGCTATTTGTGGACTTTAAGAAAGCGTACGACTCTGTCAAACGAAGCAAAATGTATGAAATCCTAGTGCTCCTTGGCGTACCAAAAAAACTCGTAAAATTAATTCAAATATGTCTGAACGGAAGCACTGGAAAGGTCCGAGTAGGCGGTAATGTATCCGAATCGTTCATGATACGCGACGGTTTGAAGCAAGGTGACGGGCTTTCAACGGTACTCTTTAACCTGACGCTAGAGCATGTTGTTAGAAAAATGCAGGCTAGCGAGCTAGGCGCAACACTCAACGGAACAACGCAAATTTTAGGCTATGCGGATGACTTGGATATAGTGGGAGATAATGGTGAAACGGTGGCGAGAAATGCGGAAATCCTTATAAATGCGGCTAAAAACACGGGGTTAGAAGTGAGCGAATCGAAAACGAAATATATGATCATGGAGAAACTGGGCATTCGTGAAGCAGAGGGGGATCTCAGAGTCGGAAATTTCACTTTTGAAAAGGTTAGCGAATTCAGATATTTAGGTACAACTATAAATGATCGAAACGAAATTAAAGCCGAGATTAGTAAGAGACTTCATTCGGGTAATGCCTGCTTCTACGATGTGAACAGATTACTTAAGTCAAAGCTACTGTCGAAAAATGTAAAAATAAGGATATATAGGACTATAATAATGCCGGTAATCTTGTATGGGTGCGAAACCTGGGCGCTCACTAAAGCGGAAGAAAATCGTTTTAGGGTATTTGAAAATAAGGTTCTGCGGAAAATATACGGGCCAAAGAAAGATGAGGAAACTGGGGAGTGGAGGAAACTGCACAATGACGAGCTACATAATTTGTACGCGTCACCAAATATTAACAGAATAATAAAATCACGGAGACTAAGATGGGCAGGGCACGTGGCAAGAATGGGCGATGATCGTACAGCAGCGCGCATAATGAAAGGAAAACCGAAAGCAACGCGACCTCTTGGTAGACCTAGACGCAGATGGGAGGATAACGTAAAATCAGACATAACTGAAATTGGGCGGGAAGGCGCGAAATGGATGGGGTTGGCACAAAATAGGGAAACGTGGAAGGCTTGCGTAGATGAGGCGATGAACTTTCGAGTTCGAAATGCCATTTAAAAAAAAAAAAAAAAAAATTACGTATTTAATAGTATATTGTGTATCAAGGGCGAGAAGAGGGCCTTGTTTGACCAAGTGTGATGTTTGAAGGCAAGCTGAAGGCGAGTCTACTGCAAATCACACGAGATAAAAAAGGCCACCCTCTCACACGCGGCGCACACCGTTCTTGTGGTAACGCATGTATGGATTTTAGCGTTTTTTATTTCTATGAAGCGGGGCTGAATTAACCGTTTTCATTCATCATTAGAAATATTAAAAAATTTTGTAGCTTTTTCGAACTTTTCTACGTTATCTTAAAATTTATTTTAAAATTTTTCCAACATATTTTCATAATTTTTTCCAAAATTTTTTTACAATTTTTCCAAAATTTTTTTTACAATTTTTCTATAATTTTTTTTACAACTTTTCCAAAATCTTTTTCCCAATTTTTCCAAAATCTTTTTCCCAATTTTTCCAAAATCTTTTTCCCAATTTTTCCAAAATATTTTGGAACTGTTGACTAAAATTTTTTAAAAATTATTAAGAATAAAATGTTTGAAATACCTTTGTCTTTAAGTAGCTCTAAAACGTCCGTCAAAACATTGGATTTGTTCTCTTTTTTTAATTTCTGGTCAAAGTTGGGGATAGTTTTGAGTGTATTCTTCCATTGGAAGCAACGGCATCAATGATTTTTTAAACTATCTGCAATGAGCTTTTCTGTTTCTTTGTCGCATTTTCGGTTTGTGAAAGAGTGTGAGATAATTCCTAATTATATAAAAAATAAGAAGTTATATTTGTTTAAACAATCTAATTTCAAAACTATATTGATACTTCAACATGGATATTATACGTAGCAAATCAAATTAGTGTCTGCATAGGTAGAATTTTATAAAATTATATATACAGTAGAACCTCCCGGCACTGTAACTCACTGTACCGAGAATGCGGACCCAGATATGGTCTTGGTGCTGGACGCTGATTGACTGACGCAAATTCACGGTGCCGGGTGAAAGCTTGTCCCAAGTTTCACAGTGCCGGGAGGTTCTACTGTACTTTATTTGTCTTACAATAATTGAAATAAAAGTAGAACAACCCGGTTAAATTAATAATCAAATTAAATCAATGCAATAAAAATCAACGTACTTTAAAATGTTCATGTCCTACGTGTGGTTTTACTTCAGTTACTGCATAATAGTACTTATGTTGGGACAAACGAAATTAAATAGTCGCTTAAATATATATATATATATATATATATATATATATATATATATAATAGTATTAAATATAATAGTATTAAATATATTAAATATTAAATAGAAAAAAATATAAATGTGATGCTGGTAAGGTAGGGATTTATATTTCACTTTCACATGTCCTTAAAACTCATGATGCAAGCATTAAATTCACAAATATTTTCTTTAAGTTTATGTGTATGGTTATGGTATGCTCTAGAATTACTACCAAATAATAAAAGTACGCTGATCAGTTCGAGAGGTCGAAGTAAGTAAGGATCAGTAGGGTAAAAGTACATATTACTGTGGGTGTACACATTACTGCGTTTTTTTCTGTATATGATTAAAGTATGAAAATGTATATTTCTTGTAGTAAAAAAAAATTGTACAATGAGATAAAAAAATATTTTATTAAACTGAAAAGAGAAAAATATTTTTCTTTCAAATAAATATTTATAATATTTATTTAAAGTAGCATTGTTCAAAAACGGTATAAAATCAGCCATTGCACTTCAATTCTAGCTACCAAACTGTTCTTATTCATATACTTGTAGAACTAACATACATTTTTAATATGGTGAGGTTTAATAAATGATTTTTGCAAACTAAACAGACAATTTTATTTGTCAGCGACGTTTCGGCAGCATTTCACTGCCCTCATCAGGCTATACCTTTATTTAAATATTTCATATTACACCATTATTAAAAAGTATTGTAAAAAAAATATATTTATATGTGATTTTATATGAAATTTGTTGTTAACATAAATACTTACAATATTTACATGGTACTGATGTTACATTTTTTAAGACCACTACATGTACAAGATATATACGTTACTCGCTATATGAACAATATAAAAAAAAATATATATATATATATAAAATAATAATAAAATTGTCTGTTTGGTTTGCAAAAATCATTTATTAAACCTCACCATATCAATATCAGCAAACGAAGATAATGATCTATTTTATACAATACATTTTTAATTTTGATAAGAAAATGCTTTTTCGTTATTTATAAAGCTATTTTTATTGTTATCTGTGTAGAAAAAGTAATTTCGTACTTGTTTATTTAAAATAATAAGACTACAGAATAACGTACACTTAAACGGTGGATGCGCTCAATTCTTATCTGTGGCACAAAATCGTGTGTCAGTATACGTTATTCTGTGGCATCAGCTAGACGAACATAACCTTGTTACCAAACCTTTTCGCTTTGCTTCAGATTTCGGAGCTCTTGTTTACAAGTTGTTTTGCTGCAGAGATCATGACTAAAACGAAGAAAGTAAAGAGAAAAGTAAAGAAGTCGAAAAAGAAGTCCCGCTGAACGTGTAGTGAACGTAAAAACAAAAAGAAGTACCTATGGATGAGAAAATTTAATTTTAAGTGCTGTGAATACGGTTAGGCAGGGAGAAACTGTAGCTGCGGCTAGTAAAAGATTCAAGGTGCCTGAATCTACAGTCAGAGCTCGTGTTCAAGGGAAACACGAAGACAAAGAACCTGGGGCCCACACAGTTCCTTCTGAAGAAGAGAAGAATAGTCTAGTTCATGGATTTTTCAGTGTGCTCGGAGAGGCTTTCCAGTGACGAAGGCACAACTTTTAGAAAGTATACGTTTACTTTTCAAAGAGTTGAAGAGAGAAAATCCTTTCAAGAATGGTTTACCAGGTCGTCATTGGTACGAAGTTTTTGCAAAGACATAGTAATGTATCTGAAAGACTATCAGAAAATGTTGTAGTATTTGTCGTGCCAAAGTAACTGAGAGTGCTATTCGAGGATGGTTTTCTGACATAAATCTGTTATTAGAAGATATGAACCTTTCAGATATTGATAATTTAAGAATCTTCAATTGTGACGAGACCGGTGTTACTCTCAATTCAACTAATCCTTTAGTGCTTGCTGAGCGAGGTTCAAAAAATGTTAGCAAAATTGTTGGTGATAATGAAAAAGCAAATGTAACAGTACTAATCACAAGCAATGCTGCAGGTCAACTCGTACTACCTCTAATTCTCTTTGTTGGTTAGAAGATTCCACCCAATGTACAATCATCAATGCCTGATGGGTATAGTGCTGGACATTCTGACAACGGCTGGATGACAGCAATAAATTATTTTTAATATTGTGCTAACGTATTGTATCCTTGGTTTGAGAAAAATAAAATAGTTTTTCCAATAATTTTATTCGTTGATGGACATTTTTCTCATGTCACTTTGCCATTGAGTGATTTTTGTAAAGAGAAACAAATAATATTAATATTAATGGCTTTGAAAGCAAATGCGACCTACATCTTACAACCACTTGATGTGGCATTTTTTAGACCATTCAAATGTGCATGGGTGAAAAATTCTCTGGAATTCTGCCGGAAAGAGAATCTTTTAAGTATTCCAAAACATAGATTTTCCACTGTTCTTAAACTTACTTTAGATAATATGGAAGTGGTAAAAACTCTGGAGCATGTATTTAATGCTTGTGGGTTGTATCCGTTAAATGTAGATGCTGTGAATTATGATAAAGTATTCAGTGGAATTCCCAATGAATCAAGCGAAGTGAATAACATTTCAGTTAATCATACGCACGATGCAAAAGTATGTGGATTGCCATCAATCGAGGACATGCTTGGAAAAGAGAAGCTTGTGATATTCAAAAGTTATGAGTGTCGTCAATAGTCTGGAAGAAAAAAGGATGAAAGTCTATTTCATATGTGGTACGACTTATCAATAGCAGTTAAAAATCAAAAGGAAGTCACCAAACAAGATCAAAGTGATGTGAGTAAAGTCTGAATTTATTTATAAATATTTATAAAAAATAAAATAATTAGGTATTAACAAATATTTTATTATTTTAGAATGTCAGTGTCGACAACGATATAGATACAAATTTTAGATGTATTGAAAGTTCTGTTGCCTCAAGAAATGTCTTTACGATGCCTCAAATGCCTACTCCAAATGTTTGTACAAACAGCAATAAGTTCAGCTCATCAGCTAAAGATGCTTCCTCTAGTAAAAACCTGAATGTTCTTCGAAGATAGTATTTCCGGACAATAATGAATTTATACATGTAGAGAATTTTTATGAGAATTTGTCTTCTACTGATGTATATTCTAATGATAGTTTTGGTCAAAGCATGCTTCCGAATACTCAAGATCAACTTGTAAGTGATTCTCCTGAATGCAAGCCTTGCTCTAAAGTACTTCCTTTGTCAGACTCAACGAATTCTCAGCAATCAACAAAATCAAATTTTGACCAAATCTTACAAAAGGTTTGTTTTTGGCCTGAAGTTGATTTGAAAAAGAAAGAGAAAAAGGGTAAAGTGAGACGAAAAATGCCATTAGTGCTTACAGGTGATAAATGGAGAAATATAAAAGAAGAGGAAGAGGAAGCAAAGAGGAAATTAAATGAAAATATTGAAGTCAGATACAAACAAAAATTAGAAAAGCTACAGTTGAATAAATTAAAAAAGGAACAGGATGCGATTAGAAAGAGAGACGAGCAAATTAAAAAAGAAGAATTGAGATTGCAAAAGGAGCAAGACAAAATTAAAAAACAAGAAGAAAAGCTTAAAAAAAATGGAATCATTAAGAAAAAAGAACGAAGAAGATCTCAACAAAAAAAAATATATACAAATAGATATTAAATTGGAAGATTTAAATGCCAAAATTACTTAAAATTAAATAATAAAATATTTATATTTATAATACATTTAGTTATTATTGTAAAAATTATAATAATGTTAAATACATTAATAACGTTGAATAAAATATATCAATTTATCACATGAAATACCTCAATAATTATTTTCACTCATATTTATGTACACCATTCCAAACCGTAGAATTAGGTACACAGTAATATGTACACGGGTGTTTGTCATCCACAGTGATGTGTACAAAACACTACTTTTTCGTTTTCGCTTTATTTTTACGCGTTGCGTTATGTCTTATGTGTAACCAATTTTGTTGCCCCTAGAAAAAAGCCTGTCCTATAAAAACCAGAAAAAAACTGTTCTTTTTTATTAAAAATAAAAAATAATCGACCATAAAAAAGCTAAAAAGTTTGATACCACAGTAATATGTACTTTTACCCTAGTATTAAAAAGACAATAAAAGTTATAATTGAAAGTATCTTATAATAATTATATGACCTCAAAGTTAGTATAAGAAATAACTTCAAAAGAGATAGTCTGTTTTTAAACATAACGCGCAAGATAGGTCATTTGAATCGTAATGCGTGAGATAGGTCTTTTATAATCATAACGCATAAGATAAGTCATCTCTCTTAGGACCCATCGAGTTAATGTTTTCGTAAGCAGTTTCGAAAATATAAATTTTTTATTACAAAATATGGAATAAAAATGTATTGTATATGCACTTTAGTGTACGCAATAGCACATCTATGTACAAACACAACAGAAATGATTTTCAACTATTATATGAAATAAAAATCCCTACCTTACCGGTATCACCTTTATATTTTATTTTCTGCAATAAATAAATATTTGTAAAAACCGCCATGTTATGCCCTCCGCACACTTTCCAGGAACCTTCAGTTAAATTTTCAAAAGCTTTCATTATTAAGGAGGCTCTTGCGTCTACCATACTAGTCAAATTGAATCGAAAATTTGATGATAACTTTTATGCATATATTTATACTTAAAAATCTTAAATGTATTTATAATGTATATAAATGCAGCAAACTTTTAATAATATAAACATTAACAATTCAATAAATATTAATACAGATACTATTTTGGATTCGGCAGTGAATAACATATGCGAGAAGGACAGGTTCGTCTTCCGCGCATGCGCGCCGATGGGTGGTATATAGCTATATCTATATATATTACTATAGCGTCGTGTCGTGCGTCGTGCGTGCTGCATGTAAAAAGTTCTAGTTGATAAGTATCATTCTAGTTGATATTATTTAGTGTATTATGTGAAAATGACGGAACCTAAAAAAGTTTGGGATGCTAGAGTTTTACGTGGGCGCATAGTTAAATTTTTATTTGTTAATTTATATTTAAAATAATTATAAAACTAAAAACTATAATTTCCAGAGTATTTTATTTACCCATAGACTTAATTAATTAAAATAAAAAATACAATTATGACGATTTATTCTTTATTGAATGTTTTTGTTTGAAATTGGAATCTCAAATTGCGCGCGCTTCTCCCGAACGCCGTAGCCAAGATGGCCGCTCAGCTGACTTCCCTACAGCTGCCGGATAAAACCCGAATTTATTCAAGCTTTCGCTAATATCTCTTTTTTTAGTTCGATAACCGATATTTTAAATAATGTCATTTGAAAGAGGAGATTTTTTCCTACAAAACTGATATAATGAGTTTTCATTCATAAATTTAAGAGAAATAATTTTTCTGAAAAAATAATAGTTGTCCCCGCTTTGTTTTATAGCAATTTAAATATATGTACAAGCTGGTCTCATATGATTGTTTTGCGTTCGAGAAAACTTTGACAAACTTAGTATGTAAAGGTTAATTTCCACGTAGTTGGCCCTCATAGTGTCAAAGTTTTCCCGAAAACAAAACAATCATATGAACCCAGTTTGGACATATAATTAGACTACTATAAAACGAAGCGGGGACAACGATTAATTTAAAAAAAAATGATTTCTCTTAAAATTATGAATGAAAACTCAATTAGACAAGGACAGAGATATCCGGCGTCCCCTTTAGGGGATCATATGAAACCAGCTTGGACATATATTTAGATTACTATAAAACGAAGCGGAGACAACTGTTATTTTTTCAGAAAAATTATTTCTCTTAAAATTATGAATGAAAACTTATTAGATAAGGACCGAGATATCCGACGTCCTTTTCTATTCTATTCTGATTTGTGCTTGCATCATAAAAATGGGGGCAGCGGTACAAGAAAAGTGGCAAACAAGTGATAGCGCCGATTGATAAATCTAGGAAGCGGAGTTTCGGTTTCGCGCGCGGCTCTCTTGCAGCGCTGATGACTTCGGAGCTTTACGCTATCCATTGCCGTGCATATGCAAGTATTTGTGCTTGGATATAAACGCGTACATATTGAAGTAAAGAATAACCAGAAAATAATGTTAACTTACTTAGATTCTCGCATCCGGTACTTGTACTTGGTCTCTCTTTTCCTCGAATATACACTCAAAGGTGACGAGGTAGTATTTTATGATAGGATTAACTTCTTTCCTCGCAACATTGCAAATTCTATGTTTTCCTTGCGAATCTCGTTGCATGAAAAATTCTTTGTACTGATTACGAAGTACATATCCGAAGGTGTCAAACTCAGATTCATCTTTAGTATTAAGTGTCCGTAGATATTCCTTGAGCGGAACATTATCACTTTCTGCCATGCTAAACATAAGATAAAAAATTACAGATATTTTGGTGAACTTGGGTTAAGAAAAATTAAAAAAGAAACGTTTTCTTATATCATATACTTTGCAACATTACGCGCACTTTCTAGAAATCAAATACGCATTTTTAATGTTGATAAGAAAAAACTGTCTTAAGAAAATATTGAATATTGAATAAATAAAACGAGAAATTTAAACTCGCATTTAAGGTTATTAAATTCTAAGAAATGCTTCCTTATTCTAGTGACAATAAACAAAATCTGACAACATAAATATCAAACATTAAAACGCGCCTCAGACATATTAGAATTCTGAGAAATGCTTGTACACGTACCTCGTGATACAATGTATGTAAATAATGTCTAACAAAGACATCGATATCGAGGCAAGTCGCACATGCTTAATATTAATGTTGACTTACCTTAACTTTAATTAAGAAGAATCCAGAATATGGAAAATCATTCAACAGCAACACACAAACACAGCTCGGTATTTTACTATACAAATCACAACTCGTGTCAAAGTGCCGAGCGTCAAGTGTCGAACTGCCGAGCACCGGTGCCGACTGCAGAGTATAAGCGACGTTTTGAAGTATTCGTTGTGAGCATGTGGTATAGTTATATGTCGTTTTATTTTCAAGAATAGCGCCATCTTACGGTCGAGCGACGTGATTCGGGTAATACAAAATACACAAGCTATTATGGCATTCAATGAAAATAATATTTTTTTAATTACTAATGAAACTGAGAATATCCTTATAATGTTTTTTAATAATAAATAAATATGTAAATTCAAGAAAAAAATTTAAGATCACACAAATTGACAGAAACTTATAAAAAATTATTTTCGTTGAATGTCCATAACCAGAGCCTGTGTATATTTTGTACTACTCACATCACGTCACTCGACCGAAAGATGGCGCTATTTTTGTGTACAATATCTGTCGTGTTCACGGCAAATAAAGTACGGGCCCCGTACTACAAGATTACAGCGGGCAGAGGGTCCAATACCAGAGATTAGTAGAGAGATTGCCAATGCAATGTTAAAAAGGCGAGGAAAATTTCAGCGTGGCGCTATCTGGCAGCTGCCGCCCGTACTATACACATAATTTCAGACAGCGTGATGGAGGGGGAAGCATGCGCGAAAAGCGGCGGAGGAGAATGTGTGCACGGAGAGACTGTCGAACTGCAAAAGAGCATGCATCACCGCGCGGTAAAAGATCGTGCTGAAATACACCACATATCGACGTTCGTAAATTGTTTTTCTTTTAAGTCGCAAACGTTCATAGTCAATGCATCTTATTACTGCTGTTTTTTTGTTCATTATGCACGGCGATTTGACGTGCAAATATCAACTTTCGTTCGCCTCGTCGTTCGCACTAGCGACGACACTAAAAATACTTTGTAACATATCTTGAACAGATCACTTGAGTCATAATCAATAGGTATTGTTCAAAGCTTATAATTAATTAAATAAGTAAATAAATAATCTAGAATAATTGGATGAGTGAGGAGAGTTTTGATAAATAAAACACAATTTATTTCGTGTGAAATAGACAACTTGCCTAGGCATAAAAACTCTCACGGACTAGAGAGGAAAGCCGGGACAAGCAAACACTTTATTCCGAACAAATGAGGAAATTACACAATAAACAGAGATTTTAATCGGCTGAAAGAAGAAAGAGAAGTTAAAAGCGCTTAATCTAGAAGACGACGCGAGGATCCTGTATACGCACGCTTGAGAGCTCTCTTACCTTATTCACGCGCACGAGTAACGACATGGACGGCGCGACGCAAGGCCCTGGCCGCACGCTGACTGGGTTCACCTTCCTAAGCCGCAGGGCGCCTCAACGTCTCGAGGGAACCAACACCTGGGCCACAGGCAGAACACAGGGATCTGCTGCGTTGGTGAACGCCCTGGGAGACGGCACGTCGAGAAAGCTCGCGCGTGGCCAAACTCCCCAAATCACACTAAACAAACTCACGCTTCGCACACACACACACACACTCTCACACACACAAAATCCGACGCAATAATCACGCTCGCTGACGACTTATAATAACGCGAGACGACCGTTCTGATAAGAACGTACGTGTCCTCTCGATATTGCAACGTAAATTCGTTTTAGAGAAAACGTCGAACGATGACGGGTGTAAGCACTAAACTCGACCGGTCCTTTCGAGCGCGCTGTCAAAACTACTTCATCCATGCGAGAGGCGCGCGCGAACTTCGGCCCTAGTGGCGCGCGCATTCGTTCAGCTGATAGCGTCGCGGCAGCCTGCGAATTACGGCGCGAGAATTCAAATTCACTTTAAAAGTACTAATAATCCGAATATTCCGCCCGCCTTCGTCCGACGGACGAATCCTAATACGCTAATGTAAGTGTTTTTACCACCCTCTTCCAAATGCAGTGGACAAAGACGAGCAATGTGGCGACGAAGCGAGGTGGAAGCGGTCTTCACCGTAGCTACTCGCACAAGACCGTCTGGGCCAGGGTGGACGGCAATGATCCGACCCAAAGGCCATTTCGACGGTGGATAACGATCATCTTTAACTAAAACTAGCCTACCTACACAGAAATTCTCACTAGGTTCTCTCCACTTTTCCCGCTCTTGCAAGTGGAGGAGATATTCTGACGACCAGCGCTTCCAGAACTGGTTTCTAATACGTTGAAGTAATTGAAACCTAGTCAATCGATTTTGTAGCACATTCGGAAGATCGTTATCTGGCAATAACGCTGAGACGCTTCCATTGAGGAAATGAAACGGCGTTAACGCATGAAGATCCTCCACGTCCGAATTAAGAGCACCTAATGGTCGAGAGTTAAGGCAAGCCTCGATTTCCACGAGAACAGTGTACAACTCCTCAAAGGTGAGAGTGTGCTGACCCACCACTCGCTTCAAATGATGCTTAACCGACTTAACTCCGGCTTCCCACAATCCTCCATAATGGGGTGCGCTTGGTGGGATAAAGGTCCAATCTGTACCATCGTTGGCAAGAATAGAGGCAGCCTGGTGGTAAAACTCAGAGGCGCGATGAAACATGGCCTTGAGCTCTGTTTCTGCTCCGTGGAAATTGGTGGCATTATCGCTATAGAGCCTTTGGCAAATGCCCCGTCTACCTACAAATCGACGATACGCGCAAATAAATGAAGCTGTAGTTAAATCACTAACAAGCTCGAGATGAATCACTCGCGTGGAGAAGCAAACAAACACGACGATGTAGCCCTTATACGACTTGTGTCCTCGCCCTTTCATGGTGCGTACCTGGATCGGCCCAGCATAATCGAGACTAGATATAGCAAAGGAGCGTCCAGAATTCACCCGATCGGCAGGAAGATCGCCCATCAACTACTGAGCTGATTGTGGCTTAACACGCTGACACGTTATGCATTTTCGAATCGTGGACTTAAACAAACGATTTCTTCCTAATATCCAAACCTGCTGCATCAAAATGCTAGATGTCAGCGTAGGTCCACCGTGCAGACATAGTTGATGTGCGTGACGAACGAACAAAATGCTAAGGGAGGAATTTTGCTGTAGGATCGGGGGATGTTTGCGGTCGAAGGAGAGATTGGAATGCGACAGTCGGCCTCCTACGCGTAAAATGTCATTGTTACATAAAAACGGATTTAATTTGCTGAGCCTACCGCGCTTCGGCAAACTCTTTCCTGCTTTCAACATCTCGATTTTCTCGGCGAAACTACTTGCTTGTGATAAGCGGATGACGATGAGTCTAGCCTCAGATAACTCCATGGACGAAAGAAAAGGGGGAAGCAAATCTACGCCTTGTTTGCGCCTACGCAGATTAAGCAGTGGACGTCTACATAACGCGACTACACGAGTCAATCGAGTCAAAGACGAGAAATTGGTGAGCAGCTCGGATTCAACAGGCCGTGCCTGTGCGTGAAGCGTTAGCTGACTCTCTACTGACTGCGGCCACAGCTCCGCTGGTTGAGAAAGCCACTGAGGCCCACGCCACCAGAGATCATTCTGCGCCAGATCAGCTGGCTGAGAGCCTCGAGTTGCTAGATCTGCCGGATTTTCCTTGGTGGGTACGTGCGACCAGGTGGCAGATGGCAGTTCCGTCTGAATATACGAAACTCTATTCGCTACGAATGTCTTCCAGTGGCATGGATGTTTACGAAGCCACATAAGCACGATCTGACTATCAGACCATGCGAAGACAGGAAGAGCACTAAGAAAATCTAGCCTCCTAACGTGGCATATGAGTTTAACAAGAAGAGCCGCGCCGCATAGCTCTAAATTCGGGATACTAACCGTTTTAACCGGAGCAACCTTCGATTTGGCGGATAAAAGGGAGACGTGAAAACGCCTATCTCCTTCATCAATCCGTAAATAAACTACGGCTGCATACGCACGAGAGGAAGCATCGGAAAATCCATGAAGTTGATAGGAACGAGTAGCTGTGACTCCTAACCAACGGTCAATCGACAAGGAAGGCAATGCGGTCAACGATTTGCAATAGGTATACCATCGTTCACGAAATTCCTCGGGCAAAGGAGCATCCCAGTCGCATTTCTGGATCCACAAATCCTGCATTAGAATCTTCGCTGTCACGGTAATTGGAGCAAGCCACCCTAGTGGATCAAACAAGCGACAGATGTTCGAGAGGATTCCGCGTTTCGTCGTAGCTGCAGACAACTCCTCGATGTCTGCTGCTTGGAACTTGAATTGATCCTGCGCAGGGTTCCACTGCACTCCAAGTGTCTTGACCGAAGAATCCGTCTCAATGAACTTTGTGGAACTCTGCTGTGCCTGAGGAGGGAGGAGGTCTGGGTGGTTCGCAGCCCACTTGTCTAAACCAATACCAGCTGAATCTAACAACGATGTAAGTTCAATCCGTTTCTTTATCGCTGTGGAAAGATCGTCCGCTCCTGCAAATGTGTCATCTACGTAAGTCTCCGATTTGAGACACTCAGCGCCTAAGGGGAACCTAGTTCCTTCATCTCGAACCAATTGCAAGAGCGTGCGAATCGCCAAATATGGAGCGCAGGCAGTTCCATAGGTGACGGTATTTAAACGATAATCAACTGGATTGGAGTCAGCAGTAGGCGCCCACACAATCCTCTGAAAGTCCTGATCTTCCGGCTTCACTTGGATCTGCCGAAACATCTTCACAATGTCCGCTGTGAACGCAAAAAGGTACCTACCCCAATTTAACAAAGTCAACGAGAGATCACCTTGGAGCGGAGGGCCTGTGAATAAAAAATCATTGAGAGATTGACCGTCGCGAGTTTGCCGAGAAGCATCAAAAACTACCCGAAGTTTCCACGAAGAAGACGAGGCCTGGACCACTGCATGATGTGGCAAATACCACGCATCATCACGATGAATCTCGAAAGCTGGAATCCGTGACATGTGACCCAGTCGCTCGTAGTCCTGCATGAAGTTGCGGTAAGCCTCAGCTAACTTAGTGTCACGCGAGAGCCGACGCTGCATGTTGGAAAGAGATCCAAGAGCCATCCAGCGAGTCTCAGCGGCAACCGATGGTAAACTTGCCTTTAAAGGGAGACGAACCTCGTACCGACCCTGCTGGTCCCGGCTATGAGTGTCCCTAAATAATCTCTCGCAAGCTTCGTCCTCCGGCTTCAATTTACGAACATTCGATGGTACCTCTTCAAGCCTCCAGAACTGCTGCAACGACTGATCTAAATCGTAAGAAGCACAATGCAGAACCTGCATCGGCAAAGGAGAGACAGATATCTCCGCCCGCCGTGACGAATCTACCTGTAGAGGACCAGAGACAATCCAACCAAATACCGTATTTTGAGCTACGAGTCGCGAAGGAGGGAATGTTCTCAAACCCGCACGAAGCAACTGCCCGTACACATCGCCACCTAGGATAAGATCGACCCTACTAGAGATAGAAAATTCTGGGTCCGCTAATGAAAGTTCCTCGAACGGTTGTAAATCTAAGTCACTAATGCTTTCCGCTGGAAGATGCGCAGTAAGTTTGGGGAGAACAAGTGCGTCTATCTCGAATTGGAAATTCGTATCAACGTTGGATCGTAGAGTAAGCTGCGTTCTCGAGCGAGTAGTCCCTGCAGTACTAGCGCCAAGCCCCAACAAAGCTACACTGGTGCGTTGCTTGGTCAACCCTAAAAGTTGCACGATCGACTCGGACACAAACGACGACTCCGAACCCTGATCTAAAAGCGCTCGAACGTGGGTGCTATTGCCACTCGGGCCTATTACTTGTATTCGTGCTGTAGCAAGAAGGTCCTTCCTATCCGAAACTGGAATGTTAGTTGCATGCATAATCACAACAGGAGGATTCGCAGACGACCTATCTCCTTGAGAACTACGAGGACCGTTCGGGTTTTGCTGCAAAAACTGCGAATTCCCCTGAGGTTTCAAATGAAGAAGCGTGTGATGCTTGCCTTGCCAGACAGAACAACGACCAGAGGAAGGGCAGGCGTTAACTCTGTGCTGTCCCAGACAGTTAAAACAAGCCTGCAAACGTTTAACCACAGCGAACCGCTCATGAGGATTTTTATCCCTAAGCTTGAAGCATTTCGCGAGAGGATGGGCACCGGAACAGAGAGGGCACTTAATAGGCCCCGATTTAGAGGAACGAGAAACGCTAGCGTGAAAAATCTTACGAGCTTGAGGCCCTGCAGTAGGTGTTGAAGCCGGCCTCTTCTCTGCTCTACGCTCAGAAGCTATCATGGTAAGGAGTTCTTTTTTCCAGAAACTTAATAAGATCCGAAAACCTTGGGAGTGAGTTAGAAGAGTCGCCTTCTGACGGACTCTCGCCTGACTCGATCTGCAAATCTTTCTTGCTAAGCTCAGCCTCCCAAAGCTTTCGTGATTCTGGATCCAAGCGCTCAGATAGAACGAAGACAAGCCAAACATCCCAATGCTCAACAGGTAATTTCATATTTGATAAAGCTCGAATGATACGCTGAGCTTCATCGACAAAGGAGCGCAGCTCAGAAGCTGACTCTTTTTTCAAATGAGAAATTTCCATTAAAGAAGTTAAATGGTTGTTAATAATTAACCTGGGATTGTGGTAACGAGCCTTTAATGCCTGCCACGTGCTGGCATAATTCGCATTGGTAGTAGTTACATCCTTGATTAACTCCGCCGCACTATCAGTCAAGCATAACTTCAAGTACTGTAACTTAGTGGCGTCAGACAAGCGCGAGATATCATGAACAAGCGTTGTGAAAAGATCACAAAAACTTGCCCAATTTTCGTATTTCGCTGAAAAGGTGGGTAAAGGAATGCGAGGGAGTTTCGCGACGCCTGTTCCGGAGCTGGCCGGCCGCCAAAGTAGTCTCCTCAGCCTTTTCGAATAAGGTGAGTAAAGTCAAAAACTCGTCGAGGGCATTCTCGTAAACACCCTGCATACGATTAAAGCGATTGTCGGTCACGTAAGCGTCAGTCTCTACGTCTTCCCTAACAATTATCTCGGAGTGCGTTACCCGACCCTCAGCCTAAATGTCCCTCACAGAGTCAAGTCTCGCCTGCACGATATTCTTATTGAGAGTGTCACGTGGTTTGCCCAGCAAACGTGTGCGTATACCCTCAATCTCGTCCTCGCGAGCAGCCTGCAACGCTATTAGCTTTTTCAAGGCTGTAAGAGCCATAGTGCAGACGATAAGCGAATTTACAAAGTATTTATAAATCCCTATACAAAGGTGTGAAAATGCTAAATGCGCAAAAATTTAACAATGCTGCGCCTAAATCTACAAACAACAGGCTGATGCGTAACTATCGCACGCGGCGCATGCAACAACGCGTTAACAATGTAACGTGTTTCTAACTTAAAGTCAATGAATTTAAATAATGCGATTTTACGTATTATATATAAACACGTTACAGCATAAATGTAATTGTTTTTTATTCCTACACTAAATAGTCAGAACAGCGGTGAAAGAAAATAAAAGGGGCGAGAGACACACGCGGCGAAATTAGCTAATCGCTGCTCAATACCGAGAATCGCTGTTTACGTCGTGAAGCTGCCGAGCGAAGCCGACGCGCTCAGGCGACAATGCGCGCTCGACAACACGAGCCGATTCCGAGAACGACTGACGGCGCTGGTTACAACTCGCGCACGAAAACAAGGGCTTACAATTAACGGACTGATTGAAAATTTGATTTATTCAACAAACCAATCACTCACTCCTCACCCGGGGCACCGAGTTCAAAGCTTATAATTAATTAAATAAGTAAATAAATAATCTAGAATAATTGGATGAGTGAGGAGAGTTTTGATAAATAAAACACAATTTATTTCGTGTGAAATAGACAACTTGCCTAGGCATAAAAACTCTCACGGACTAGAGAGGAAAGCCGGGACAAGCAAACACTTTATTCCGAACAAATGAGGAAATTACACAATAAACAGAGATTTTAATCGGCTGAAAGAAGAAAGAGAAGTTAAAAGCGCTTAATCTAGAAGACGACGCGAGGATCCTGTATACGCACGCTTGAGAGCTCTCTTACCTTATTCACGCGCACGAGTAACGACATGGACGGCGCGACGCAAGGCCCTGGCCGCACGCTGACTGGGTTCACCTTCCTAAGCCGCAGGGCGCCTCAACGTCTCGAGGGAACCAACACCTGGGCCACAGGCAGAACACAGGGATCTGCTGCGTTGGTGAACGCCCTGGGAGACGGCACGTCGAGAAAGCTCGCGCGTGGCCAAACTCCCCAAATCACACTAAACAAACTCACGCTTCGCACACACACACACACACTCTCACACACACAAAATCCGACGCAATAATCACGCTCGCTGACGACTTATAATAACGCGAGACGACCGTTCTGATAAGAACGTACGTGTCCTCTCGATATTGCAACGTAAATTCGTTTTAGAGAAAACGTCGAACGATGACGGGTGTAAGCACTAAACTCGACCGGTCCTTTCGAGCGCGCTGTCAAAACTACTTCATCCGTGCGTGGCGCGCGCATCTGTTCAGCTGATAGCGTCGCGGCAGCCTGCGAATTACGGCGCAAGAATTCAAATTCACTTTAAAAGTACTAATAATCCGAACAGGTATAATATTGTCGATTAGTTCTTCAGATAAATTGTAAAATTTATCTTCATTAATTGATTTAACTACAAATTTTATATTTTCATTAAAAATATATTTATAAAATATAAAAATGAAATTATATGTAAATTACATTGATTTTAATATAATATTTATAAATAGGATTTGAATGTTTAAATTGTAGTCTCAAAAGTGTAATAAATAAATAAACATATATTTACCTTTAAAAAAACCACTATAATAGTCGGTGATTGGAGATTGTGTATTTTTGCATGTAAAAACGTCGTGCATAATGAACAAAAAAACAGCGGTCATCAGATGCATAGACTATGAATGTGCGCGACTTAAAAAAAAACAAGTTACGCGCGTCGATATGTGGTGCATTTCAGCACCGTCTTTTGCCGCGCGGTGATGCACGCTCTTTTGCAGTTTAACAGTTTCTCCGTGTGTACGGCCTGCGGAAGCTGGCGAGCGCGGCGGCGCCACGTTTACAATTCTGTTTTGGTTCGCGCCTACTCGAAAGATTTATTTATTTCTTTGAGTTTTATATTATTATTACCTTACAAAATGTTATACTAGCATTTATTATTATTATATTAAAGAGTGTTTCAAAGCTTAGTTTTTGCAATTCTTTAAAGAGCGTAAAAATGTTTGATAAATACTTGCATTATGTTTTAAAGCAAAAGATCAGTATGTGTTATATTTTATTGTATGAGCTATAATAAAGATTATATTTACAAAATAATTCATCAACGACACGTGTTCAATTATTTACTATCAATGCAATTTTATTTCTTTATTAGTTTTATTTTATTTATTTCATACTTCAAATACGACAGTGAAAGATTCGTTATTGCCCAAACAACTTTTTTGCAAATAATATCAGCTATTATTAATTTTTAAAGTAATATTATAATTTTCACCGTTAACTCATATTGGTTGTCAACAAATGTTTTTATGCGTGTGTGTATAAACATATATACATATATAAAATTCTAATTTTCTAAACTTTGAAGTAATCACCATATACATTAAATAACGACACGTTAACACGTTAATTATCTAAACTTATACAAGTGATAAACAGTACACGATGGTATTTAATTATAAAGATGTTCACAATCCTTATCAAATTTTCTGTAGTGTCGCGAACTCCACGTGCTAATTGACAGAATAATAAACAAATGCAAGCGTTTTGAAGCGCGGGAAATAGCGTTATAATATCACATGACGATAACTATACATGACCGTGTAAATTTTTGCTCGCGTTTTTCGTATAAAAAAAGTTTCATTATGAAAACATTGCGAGGTAATATAAAATTAATATAATATCGTATTATATTAATTTTATATTGCCTCGCAATGTTTTTATAATGAAACTTTTTTTATACATGTGACCGTTAAAATGCCATTTCCCGCGCTTATTGTACAAGTTTAGATAATTAACGTGTTAACGTGTTGTTATTTAATGTATATGGTGATTACTTCAAAGTGTAGAAAATTAGAATTTTTGTTTCTAGGTTATTAACTTTTATAAACGTTGTGTTGTCATAACGTTATTCTTGTCGACTCCACATTTTTCGCATTAAATTTAGTCTTATCATTTGATTCTTTTTATCTTGTGATTTTTTTTATTGTTTCTTATAACGATTCGATTTTGTCTATTCGGTAGTTTTATTATAAAAACCGTGAAAATGAAATATGCTTTGCTGCGTTAGGACTGTTTGCTTGTTGTTTTTGAAAATCAACATAACAAAATGAACAAGCAAACAGTGTATGATTGATGTAAATTTGTCCATTGTAACAATGGAAAGCACAATGGCCATCGTTTATTTCGATTTCCATCACCACCAGTGCAACGACAACAATGGATTAACAATTCAGATAAATAATACACAATTCTTTTACAGGGGCCTGCGTAGCTCAGTTGGTTAAGGCGCATGCCTTAGCTAGCGGATATACGCTCGCCTGAGCGCCCTGGTTTCGATTCCCGGTGGGAGCAGATCAAGAATTTTTTCTCTCTGTTTCCTGCCGGAAATGAACGCAATCTGCGCACTGATCCTGGCGGAGGCTTTTCCTACGGGTTTTTCCTCCGTCACAGGTTATCGACATAGGTAGAAATCTGCCATGTCGATAACTTGGGCGAATGCGGGATCGGTGTGGGGAAGGTGTGGGGACGGTGTGGGGTGTTAGGATCAAATATCTCCTCGCATAGGTGGTGGAGGTATCCTGTAAAAATCCGAAAGGGTATACAGGTTGGAAAGTAAAAGAATAAAAGAAAAAAGAAAAAAAAAACAAGTCTTTTACAAAATTAATCCTCTTTTAATATCGCATGCATTTACTATTCGTATTTAAAAATTATAAAATATTTTAATAAATAGTTTATTTTTTTCACTTTTAAATGTGTACGTTTTCAAATTATTTTAATTTATTTATTTATTCGTTTGAGAATTATTTAAATATTACAATAATGAACATTTTTAATTAATAATTGCATAATAGTAGCGGGACCGTAGATAAAGTTTGCTATTACATTATCGGTTTTAATTATGATGTAGTATATAAAGAATCAAAATAAAGGCGATACCAAAGTTGTATCTTAAAATTGTTTTTTTCGTCAAAGAGAAAAATGTGTTAATATACTTGGAATCAAAATATACTATTTTTAGAAAATTTCCGTATATGAACAAGTTCGCATAAATGTACGTATATGACGAAATCCAAAAAAGCGAACTTTTTGGTATCCAGAAATCGCAAAAAAAATCTGGGGTTTCCAAACCTATTTTGTTATGTTTTGGGGGTCAAATTATGAATAAAAGCGCGTTTAAACAATGAAAATTGCCCATGTAACCATGTTTTTTTAGCAAATTAGTTCTTTTTTATACACGAAGAGAAAAATATAGTAACGATTACTATACACGTACACTAATCTTTACTATCTTTTTCTCTCCGTGAACATAGCAAAAAACAAGAGGTTACTGTACAGTTAATAACTATGAACCCGAAGGTGGAAAAAACTTTTTCTGAAAATATATTAAAAGTAGAAGAAAAGACCTTAAAGTTATGTACAATTTTAACATTTTTATAGTTGTTAATAACATTGTATATGTAATATGATTTGCGCAACAGATTTTCATAGAATCATTTACAACTTGGCATGCACGTACTTTTTTATTTTTACGAGAAAAATAGAGAGCGATTTTTCGTTTTTAGACGCTTCTAGAATTTTTTTAAAATGCCTAAAAACGAAAAATGTAGTTTTCAGAAAAACGTCTGTAAAGATTGCAAATCACATATACAACAATGTTATTAATAACTATGAAAATGTAAAAATTGTACATAACTTTTGCGTAAAGGCTGCTGTAACTTTTTTTACGTTTAAAGTGGTGGTCAAGGGACAGTTCTTCCCTTAACAATATCTGCGTTTGTAATACAAAATTTTGTTTTTCAATTCTTGCTTCAGTTTATAATAGTATATTACGCAACTAGCGGCGAAAATGGGTTTCTCCAAGCGAGGATAATGATTGCGCACGAGTGGAAGTGGAGGGCACCGAAGGCGTACACGAGTGCTCAAAATCATCATCCGAGTCTGAAAAAACCCTTTTGCCCCAAGTTGCATACCGTATTTTTTATAACAAGTGCATAAAAAATACCATTTTCGGGCCTATAAAGTGGAGCGAAAATAGAGTTTTCCGAGCGTCAGAAATAAAGGGTACTGAAAATACTCATTTTCGGTAGCGAAAATATTTTATGACCCTTAATTAAAGAAAAATGGATTCATTTAATAATATTTTAATAAAATATATTCAAATTTATTAACAATATATAGTTTTATTTAAATAAAGGAGCTCGATGTCAACGTCTTCTACCGACTTATGTATCTTGGATTTATGTACAATATAAAGTCGCTATACAGGTAAATCTCTAGAATCTTTAACCTATCTATCATAAACTGTAAATTATATTTTTTACATGTTTAAGTAAATTTTAACTGTTACATGCATGCTTATACTGTTGTTTAAGATTTAAATTTATTATTTTTCATATTTTTAGATTCAGTTTCTGTCATAAATTAACTATACTTATTAATTAAAAACATTAATATCATATTTTGTGTACGTCAAATGCCCGATTTCAAATATATTTTCGTTAATCCTCACTATAAATTACTAATTAAAAATATAAAAAAATTACCTTAACACTTGAAAAACATTCAAGAATCAAATGATCAGAATAATAATTACATTTTTTTCATAAAACCGGAATTAAATGGATTTGAATATTATCATAGATATTGTACATCGCAACGCAAAAAGTAGCTTAATGATATACAATTAAATTACTTTAAAAACTATTTTAGTACATAGAACATAAAAACAGTATTATTTTAAATAAGATGTTGCTTTATTTTTATTCTTAAAATAATCCTAAAAGATTTAAGACTTTTAAATGAGCTGATTCAAAAACGAACGAAAAAAATGTCGCGTCTGCAACGCTTGTTTATATAGTGAGTATTAATTAAAATTAATAAAATAAGTGATTAAAATGTGATATTTTATGTACTTTTCACATACAATTATTTATGATACCTAAAATCCTTATATTTATCAGTAAAATTGCAAAAGTACATCGATTTGTCTCGTCCGCAATATTTATCCGCAACACGCGTTTGTTTAAGGGGTCAGATACACCTTAAAATTTTAAATTAATTGATAATGGGTAATTGTCAAAAAGTTGGTTCCTTTTAAAAGTATGATTTTCAAAAAAATAAAGTCTTTGAAACCGAAAATAAAAAATATGATGTAATAATATTAATCATATAAATAAAGAAAAATAAAATGGGCGAGATCAAAAAACACTTTTATAGCACACTAACCTCAAAATGCCAACTTTATTGTCGATTTTGAGGTTGTTGTGCTATAAAATATCGTGTGAGACTGTTGTGGGAGATGGTTTTCTACCTTGCTCGATTTTCTCACTCGCTTCGCTCGTGCGAAAACCCTCGAGCAAGGTAGAAAACCATCTCCCACAACAGTGTCATAATATACTATTATGTAGTTAAAAAAATATTACAATGTTGGAAGTTTCGTATAACTAATTCTTTTAAATTACGATTTTTTAGAGTATAACTTTCATTTAATATTGTTTTATATATATTACTTTACATGAAGTATCTCTTGTTTAGCAGAAATTAAAAATTGCATCGCTTATTACAGAATATGAACGATTGTGATCTACGCTTAAATAGGTTAAAATGTTGTTTATTTACCTATTTGTTGTATTTAATGCTACCGCCTTCGATTGTTTTAGTACATTTAACGTAAACATTGGATGGACAAGACATTTGTACCGTACATATTTTGTTAGTAGTTTATTTATTTAAATGCATCAGATGTGTGTGAAATTATGAAGGAAGTAATTCTTCTATCTTTTTAAGCGACAAATTCGATTTAAATATTTATTTTTTAAACTGAATGCTCCGATAAAGAATTTTTCGCTGGACAGACAAGAGATATAATAAAGGTACGGTAGAAGAACTGCAACATTAACTAATTATTTGTAGAAAACAATACTAATAAATAAGTATATGTGAACTTTTTACAAAATGTATATAAGAGTTACAAGAAGGAATAGGTTGCATTTTAATTTGTGAATATTTTAATACAACTTTCTTTGAATAAAGCCCTTGGGACGGACAAGACATCAAAACTAGGGGGCACATTTCGAAACGACCATAAATAAACAGAATACACGCATTAAAAGGTACCGCATCATTTGTGGATTAACTAAGACTTATATTAACCCTCTGTATAATTTTTTTTTGTTAAAATTTACTGTATTACTAAATTTCTTGGTATATTCGGATGAAATTAAGGCTTGGGACATGAGCCGGACAAGACATTTTGCATAATTTTTTATTTTTTACTCAGCATAGAAAATACTTGATATTCTGAAAAATTTGCAGATTCTTGCTTACGATTGTCAGGTTGTAGTACTATTTTTTTGAGAATCATATAATGCCCGGTTACCTTGTAAAACAGGAGGCACAAGAATTGTTCAACTTTTTGTCAAACACCCTAATACATTTTATGGTAAAACTAAGGCACTTATCATATATTACCTGATTGTTTTCGGTAAATTTAAACATTTTATCAAAATATAACTATAAAAATTAAAAAAAATTTGTTTGAAGGTCGGTAGGTTCATTTGATTGGCTATAATGAAAACCTCTATATTTCTTCGGCTACCGAGTTTAGAGGTTTAGTGAGTCAATGTAATCGAATTGACGCTTTCAACGTTTTATTATGTTCAAAATACGTGTAGTTATGGTATGTGTGTGGAATTTTGTATATAAAAATTATTGACCAAAGTTATAGTCAATTTAAGCCATATTTCATAATAAAATTTTTAAAAAACGAAGAATTTTCGTTTAAATAGACTATAACTTTGGTCAATAATTTTGAAATACAAATTCCCACACCTATCCCTAGCTACACGTATTTTGAACATAATAAAACCTTGAAAGCGTCAATTCGATCACATTGGCTCTCTAAACCTTGCAGTAGCCGAAGAAATATAGAGATTTTCTAAATTTTTTAAAAAATTTTATAGTTATATTTTGATAAACTATTAAAATTCACCGAAAAAAATCAGGTAATATATGATAAGTGCCTTCGTTTTACCGTAAAATGTATTATCAATTAATTTAAAATTTTAAGGTGTATCTGTCCCCTTAAACGCCGCAAATTTAAATCATAACGTCTATTTATAACTAATAAAATTTCATAATAACAATACTAGACGTGATATGTTAGTATTTTATAGTCATGTAATCTATTTTGAGCGACTTGAAAGTGAAGATAAAGAGAGAATATATGCAGCAGAAGCGAAATAAAGATTTACACGAACAAAAAGAAAGGATTAAGCAGAAAAATAAATACAATAAAAATAAAATTTTATTGTCTTCTCAGAGGTACAATTAATAATATTTTAAGCATTTAAATTATTAATAAATACGTTTATAATCATTTTAAATATTTAAAGAAGTACAATTTATAGTTTTTAGATCATTAAAATTATAAATTTCTGACATATTTGAGAAATTAGGCACTTGTTTTAGGCTTGTTCGTGATTATATTTTAGTAGTTTATAGTCTTAAGAAATTGTGTAAAAAATTAGAACTGTGATCCTAAATTAATTTTGCCTGATTTTTAATGTGAAAAAGTCAAAGCTTCTAGAGATTTACCCATATGTACGCGAGAGAATTAAGGGGGTACACCACCTTTAAAATGTGAAACAAAAAAATTGATTAGGAATTTTTATTTTGATATTTATTTTAATAACGGTTTTTTTCCTGAAAGTATACATAAAAATCTACCAATTTGTATATTTTTTACCTTCGTTGGACCTTCTTTGCCTCCATGGCAAACCAGACTGTTTCGAAGACTTTAAGCACTGTCCGTAAGATTCCAAGTCTACGCATGGATGGATTGGGCTAAAAATTTATGGAGATACTCATTCTAGTAGTACTTTAGTATGAACGTAGGGATTTTGATTTGAGCGAGTAGAAGTATTTTTCTATATGAACATTGTCAATAAAACCCTTATTTTTTAATATTTTTATCACTTCTATATATGTAAAAAATTTTCTACTAGTTCAAATCAAAATCCCTACGTTCATACTAAAAGTACTACTATAATGAGTATCTCCATAAATTTTTAACCCAATCCATCCATGCGTAGACTTGGAATCTTACGGACAGTGCTTAAAGTCTTCGAAAACAGTATGGTTTTCCATGGAGGCATAGAAGGTCCAACGAAGGTAAAAAATATACAAATTGGTAGGTTTTTATGTATACTTTCAGGAAAAAAACCCTTATTAAAATAAATATCAAAATAAAAATTCCTAATCAATTTTTTTTGTTTCTCATTTTAAAGGTGGTGTGCCCCCTTAAGCGTACGCGCGCTTGCAACCGGCATCCGGTGCTTTCGGTCTATACACACTTCTCCTCTTCTCCTTCAAGCGCGCAGACACACACTTCCCTCTCCCCGCTCCGATCAAATTATGTGTATAGTTCGGGCGCTCAGCCGCTAGGCTCGCTAGCTCACGACTGACAAGAATCGCCCCGAATCCGCCCATGCTCACTGGCAATCTCTCTACTAATCTCTGCCAATACTCTCTGGCGCCCTTACATCAGGTGGGGTCAGAGAGAGCGACAGATCCATATACATAGAAAGTAATAGACACCAATTCTCCTCTATTTTTTCCACTTACAATTTAGAAAAAACAGTATGTCTCGATCTATATGCGGACGCCCATTTATCATGACATGACATGCGAGGTCTATTCTTTCTGTATCTGTATTAGAGGATGCCGGAGTCTCGGACATTGTCTACGCATAACTTCACTTTTGTAATTCAAAATTTTCTCAAAAACGAAAGTGTTATGTGCTTTTTAGCACTCAAAATGTTCCTTGTTCTTAGACGAAACGGGGACAACACTTACTTTTTGATTAAATAAATTATTATTTAAATAAATAGCGAAATAGTATATTATGACACTGTTGTGGGAGATGGTTTTCTACCTTGCTTGAGGGTTTTCGCACGAGCGAAGCGAGTGAGAAAATCGAGCAAGGTAGAAAAACACCTCCCACAACAGTCTCATACGATATTTTATAGCACAACAACCTCAAAATCGACAATAAAGTTGGCATTTTGAGGTTAGTGTGCTATAAAACTGGATTAGACAAGGACAGAGAATCCGGCGTCCTCTTAAATACGTTCACTTGATGACAGATAGCGAACACTGCGGGAACGCGTTCAAATATACCATGATTTATATTCAATAAAATAAAATATGTGCAATCATTTAAAATAATTAAAAAATAACCCAAAAATTGTTCGCATGCTAAGCTATCAAATTAACGTTCGACCTACCAAACACGCAACCAAAAAGTATTTTATTTTAATTAATGAATTGGGCATGATCAAAAACTGTAATAGTAAATTGTAATTTATTTGATCAGGGTACACTATTGGAGAAATTTAAAAATACGTGAAACTAATAAAGTAAAAAATGTTTCGAATTGTATGGTTTTGAATTTTTTAAACAAACATATATGCTGAAATCCGGCCACTCTTCTTATTTTTTTGAGGTTATTTTTGCTAATTTTATAGCTTTTATCCATAATTTCTATGAACAATAGTAGAATATGTAAAAATATAATATATACGATAGTTTTTTTATCTATTTTATTACTCTAAACATGTAAGAAAGTATGTTTTAAAAGTTTATCAAAAACTTTTAAAAAGGCAATCTTTCACACTTGAAGCTAATAAAATATACAAAAATTGATTGTATGTATTATATTTTCATATATTGTACTATTGTTGATAGAAATCACAGATAAAAATTATGAATTAGTATGGTCCAAATTTTAGCGTATTTGTTTATTAAAATAATTCAAAACCATAAAATATGAATGATTATTTGCTTTATAAGTTTCACTTATTTTTTAACCTTTTCAGAACCGAATTTAATGTAGCAATACAAAACATTTTTTTCTCCTGTTTTATATACATATTTTATGAATTAACAGTTTAATTCAATGCTGGGAGGGGTATTTGCTCACGGAGTAGTTGTTTCTGTTGTTCAAATGACTATAGTAGATTTTTACTAAAGAGTGTACGAAATACTCTAAATACGTAACATTTTTTATCCGTTTAACAAGTTTACGAGAAACTTGCAGGATAAATGCGAAAAATATTTGAATTTTCAATGCTAATTACATTTACATATTTTATGAATTAACAGTGTAATCCAATGCTGGGAGGGGTATTTGCCCGCAGAGTAGTTATTTCTGTTGTTCAAATGAATATAGTAGATTTGTGGTTATAAAGAGTATGAAACACTCTAAATACGTAACTTTATTTATACGTTTAACAAATTTACGAGAAACTTGCAGTATAAATACGAAAAATGTTTGAATTTTCAATGCTAATTACATTTACATATTTTATGAATTAACAGTGTAATCCAATGCTGGGAGGGGTATGTGCCCGCAGACTAGTTGTTTCTGTTGTTCTAATAAATATAGTAGATTTTTTGTTTAAGAGTGTATGAGACACTCTAAAAATCTCGTCTACAATTTTCTGTTAGAAGCAATCATCTAAATTTTATCAAAGATAGACATTCAAATCATTTTTAAGAAACGAATGTTCGTATTAACATCATACAAACATTCCAATAATTAACTAGTCACACAGCTTGAGCAAGAGGATTTTTATTGACAATTTTAGAAGAAAATTGTCTACATAAACGAATGTTATATTTACTGATAATTTATAAGAAAATTACAATAACCGGAACAATTGAATTTTTTATTGACAATTTTAAAAGAAAATTGTGTACATTATCGAATTTTATATTTACTGTTAAATTTATAAGAAATTACTAAATTAACAAACAATTCATAAATTATTTATATTATAGACATAAGGCCTAAAAATGTAATCTTTTGCAAAAGATAAATTTTCACGATACTATACAATCAACCGCCCCCACCCTCCTCCTTTCTATTCATCCCCCTTTTTTCCCTTTTTGTTATTATTCGTACAAGAAAAAAAGAATACATTGCATTTAATTAAAATTGATTTAAAGTCTCCTTATTTCTATTATGGTATTGTAAAGAAGGATGTCTTAACAATAACCATTATATATCATAATATAAATAGCTTCGTTTTATATACATTATTTTATTGCATGTTACACGCTTAGAATTCTACTAACATTTTGTACTACAGCATGTTATTTGCATGGTAAAGTTTAACCTTTTAATTTAACCTTTAGAACTACAGTAAAAAAGTAGAACTGTTTATATTATTATATATAAATTTTGTATTAATTTTAATTTTATTATTTGATAATTATAATAATAGATATTGTAATTAAAAATGAAATCATACAACTTTAATAATTTAGAAGATACTTATATCCAAAATTAATTCTTTCAACTTAAAATATTATCCGTAAAGTGGCTGTCTTATAGTCGCTGGAAAAGCCAAGAGGGGCAAAAGGGCGCACACATGTGCGAAAGAGAATGAAGTGATTTTATGGGCCTTTTTATTTTTGTTTTGCTGCAGTCGTAGTGCGTGTAGCGGGTCGTTCGGCTCGAAAAATCTAAAATTTTACAAAAATTACCTCCCGATTTGACAGTTTGTCTTTCTTTCCAAGTCAAATTTAATAATTTGGTGTTTAATATGATTTTTGTTTGAATTTATCATTCTATTGTAATTCTAAATTTTGCAGAAGAAAAATGTGATGTTTGTGTTACATTTTTTCTACAAAACGTTACAGGTATGAAAAAAGTAATTAAATTTGGTGGTTTTCTTTGATATACTGTTAAAAATTTTTTTCTATTTATTTTTTTTAAATATACGTGCGTCTATGATAGAGACTGCCTGATCATACTGATGAGGCCTACAAGCAGTCTTGTAGCCGAAACGCTTTTAATCTTTACATTTATAATATTAAAGGACCTATATATTTCTTGCTTTGAAGAGCTCTTCTCTGTAAGAATGGGTCTTACATATAAATATAGTGAAAAAGTAATAATTATATGTAATTCTTTTTTCGACATCATGGCGTCGAACGCGAAAGAACCTCCGGATAAGTCGGATCGTGAATATTATAAGTGTCACCCTAATAAAACAATTAAAACAGTGATTTGCATAATCTGTGAAAATGCATACCATAAGAGTGATTACGATAAAACAAAAAATCCCAAATACGTAGGTGAACATTTGATAATTTGCCCAGACCATATTCTGAGAGACATAACCTATAAATCTGATGAACATATGTTAAGTGATGCGGCTAAAAAAATTATTGCACTAATAAAACTGAAAAAATCTGAAGAAATCAGAGAAGAATTGCTGCAAGAACTACACAACAAAACAGTGGAAAAACATAATGCAACAATTAAAAAAGATGAAAGTGAAATGGACAATTTAATAGCTGAGAACACCTTACTCAAGCAACTAGTGACAGAATTGCAAGATAAAAACCAATTGCAGAAAACTTTATCGAACTGCAAAAACAAAAAATATTGAGATACCGATAAGTAATAAAAGGCCAATGACCCCAACCAGGAAAATACTATACAATTACTCACGAACTGCTTATTTTCAGAAAAGAATATCCAAACTAAGTTCATTCGCAAGAAGAATGATAAAGAAATTGAAATTAGTTGTATGAATATGAAAAGTCTAGAAACAGCGGAGACTGTTCTAAATGATAACCTAATAAATTGTGAAATCAAGATAGAACAACAAGGTAATCCAAAAATAAAAATTATCGGCATAAACAATACTACAAATATGGAAGAACAGGATATAGAAAATGATATCAATGAAAAAAATTAATGGAAGTATCACCAGAAAGTTTATACGTGAAAACAATAACAAGATCTTTGTAGGTCATATATTGTGCAAAGCTTATGATCTGATAATGCATCCAAATGTAGAAATGATTCTGCATGCATTAAGTGCTCTGACACACACAATGTGAGTCAATATAAAAGTACCAAAAAGGAATGTGTTAACTGTAATTATAACAATTCTAAATACAGAACAAGCTTGCCTACGGATCATTTGCCAACAGACAGACTCAAGTACAATATACTTAAAAATAAAATAAAAAAATATATAAACTCTACCGATTACCCGGTCGCGCCTACATTATCGACATGGGATGAATCAAGTGCACTACAACAAATACATAATATACAAACTAATAAACTACTTTACCAAAGGCAGGTAAAATCAGTGAAGAGTATAGTAAATAAAATGAGCGCAGCCAATTCCCCTACACAACAACAAAACAAAGAACAACTGACATTATCAACAAGTCCAGAACCTACACCAGAACCAACAGCAACTACATAATGGAAGCACAAATAAACTTAATTGAAGAAATACAAATAGCATTCACAAACAAGAGAACATTATATACGGATCTTGAGACTTTTAACAAAGAAAGAAATAGTAACAATAGTTTGATTTTATACTTAAATATTAGAAGCCTAAATGCCAATTTTGAAAAGCTTCGAATCTTTATTAAAAATCTTAAGATAAAACCATATGTTATTGTATGTACAGAGGTATGGAATTTAACTCATTATCAGTATTATAGAATTAAGGACTACAAATTATATTATAATTTCGGGAAAATAATAAAAATGATGGTGTAGAGGTATACGTAAAAGAAAATATTATACAAACTAATGATACGATATAAATAGGCAAACTAAAAATATCAAACACTATAATTACATTAAAAGATAATAAACAACTATAAATTTCATCTCTATATAGATCACACGGACTGAATTGTACTGAATTTAATCTGTATTTCAAAACTTATTTAGAACAAAAAAGAAAAGCAAAAAATCATATTATAATTGGCGATTTTAATATAAATATACAGGATTATAATGCTATCAGCGTAGATTTCCTAAACAACCTATTGGAAAAAGATTTTCTCCCAGGATTTACAAATACCACAAGGCCATCAAGTATAACTACGGATAAAGGAACGTGTATTGATAACATTTTTATCAAAACAGACTTCCTCATCACTACATCACTAACACTTATGATGCCCATAACTGATCATTATCCATTATTTTGAGAAATAAAAAATGGTAGACCTAACTCAAATAAAGAGACAAAAATTGACTGGTATTATAATTACAAAAAATTATTCAATAATGCTATGAAAATAAATTGGTCAAAATTTAAAAATACAAAAGATCCAAATGAAACTATTAAGAAAATAATAAAAGAAATTAAAATTTGCATTGAAAAATCAAAATACAAAAAAACAAATTTGCGCAACTCCAAGAAAACCCCCAGGAAAGACTGGATAACAAGAGCAATATTGAACTCTTGTAACACAAAAGAAATACTATACAAACGACTAAAACATAATCCAGATAATGATGAACTCAAAGACAATTACAAAAAATTTGTTAAAACTCTAGATAAGGTAATTAAAGCAGCAAAAATAGAATAAGATAAAAAATAATAGAGATTAATAGAAATGAGCCAAGAAAACTCTGGGCTTGTATAAATAATAAAATTGGGAAAAATAAAATCAGAAATGATACTACTATTACTCAGTTGAAAACCGAAGATAATAAATAGAATAATTAAAAGTAGGAAAGAAATTGCGAACAAAATGAATAAGTACTATTGCAAACTTGGAGAAACACTGAGTAAGAAAATAAAAATACCAAAAGATAAAAAATTAGAACTGCCTAAAAGTAATCCAAAAACAATCTTTATAAAACCTACAAACGAATTTAAAATTACAAAGATAATAAACAATTTAAAACCGAAAAAAGGTGGTGTAGATAATATTAATGCAAAGGCATTGAAAACTATAGCTACAACTATAGCAGACACTTTGGCTTATGTAATTAATCGCTGTATCGAAACATCAATTTGGCCAGATATGCTGAAGGAGGTTGAAGTGATACCAATATATAAAGCAGGGGAGAAAAATGATATGGGAAACTATAGACCTATATCGTTAATATCAAATATAGCAAATATTTTTGAAAAAATCATACACAATAGAATTATAGACTTTATAAGCCATAGTAATATATTAAGTAAAAAACAATTTGGATTTATGAAAAATATTGGCACTAAAGATGCATTAAGCCTTATATCTAAAACAATTTATGAAAATTTAGATCAAAGTAGACCCATAGCTATTACATTCCTAGATTTAGCAAAAGCTTTTGACACAGTAAATCATAAAATACTGTTAGATAAGCTTTACTCAATGGTATGAGAGGAAAGGCGTATAAATTAATTACAAGTTATTTAACCAATAGAAAACAAAAAGTAAGAATAGGTTCACATGTAAGTGAATTTGAAAACGTTAATACTGGTGTCCCCCAAGGGACTATACTTGGGCCTCTACTTTTTATACTTTATGTGAATGACTTGCTAACAAACATGCCAGACAATTCCATCCGGTCCTATGCAGATGACACTGCTGTAATAGCAAATGGAAAAACTTGGTCTGAAGTTGAAAACAAAATGAACAAATACTTAGAAGATGTCTCAACATGGCTTAGACTAAATAAATTAAAATTAAATATACAAAAAACTGTTTATATAACTTTTGGAAACTATTGCGACAGTGTACCACAGAAAATTGAAATCAAAATCAATAATGAAAAACTAAAGAGAGAGAATGAAGCAAAATATTTGGGTATAATTTTCGATGAGAATATGAGATGGACCAAACATATTGAATATCTTATAAATAAGACAAGATACCTGATTTTCATCTTTAGTAAAATTTCTAAATTCATGGAAACTAATACTTTAAAAATTATATACTATGCTTTCTTTCATAGCCTTATTAGTTATGGCATAATTGCGTGGGGTGGTGCGTATCAAAACAAACTACACTTATTGCAAACAGTTTAAACAAAAATTTTAGAAATTATAAATAAAAATACTTTTCAAAAAATAATTCCACTTAACCTACAGCAATTATTTGCAAATGAGAGTCTTCGGTATAACTATGAAAATTTTAAAGATCAGTATATCAACTCGACGAGTAAAACAAGAAATAAACTATTAATTTTACCAAAATATTACAAAACTGTTAGTACTAAAAATAGTTATATTAAAGCAATCAGTATCTTTAATAAATTGCCAAATGAACTAAAAATGTTAGATATACACAAAAAACAAATATAAAAAAGATTCAGGATTGGTTGAGAAATAATGAATGAAATAAACACTGCAACGTCAATAGATGGTCAACAATTTAAATGATGGCTCTTATCGCTGTGCAAACGAGATGAATGTGTATACCAGTGCCAAATATCCTCTAAATTACAGTTTTTACTGCAGCAGAGAAAAGCAGTTTTCATTGAAAACAAACTTGACGTTAGTATGCATGGATCCAGAGAAGACTCAGTATTGGCTAATAGTATAATGCTTGATATTAGAACATACATTTGTGCTAAAGGCAAATGTAAATCATACAATAATCGGAAACATCGGCGTATCACCAACTACAATTATAATAAAATGATAAATTCATATCCAAAAATCAGCAATAGTTTAGATAATATAACAAACGAAATAATAAATATATGGTCACACAAAACAGAAAATGGAAAAGCGAATATCAAATACATAAAATTTGTTAAAGGAGCAAATAATGATTTAGATGTTAATAAAGATCCAAATATAGAAAAATATAAACCAATAGAAACGGTCTTCACCAAGATTGATGAAATGGCTGAAAAGAACAACAAGAAAGCTAGAAAAATGGAAGCAACGGCTGCACCTGGACAGAAGATTAACAAATCAGCAAGTCACAGAATAACATACGGAGATATTAACTACCTAGGATCGAACAAGGCGATTTTTTACTTTGACAGAGGAATAAGAAGAAAACAAATTTTCATTAACTCAATGTATTCACTTAAACAACAATCATCTTATAATGATATTGTAGTTATTGACGATATAGTCTTTACATCAAACTGCAAATGTGATTCAGCTAACCAACACAAAGAGATGTTCCCACATTACAGAGTTACCTGTGCTGTTGGACTTACTTGCCCGGCTAGACTCAACACCATAGAAAGAATATTATATGCAAGAGATAAACACGTGACAACAGAAAAATTTACGACGGCAAGATCCATGTTAGTGAGGTATTGGTAATATTATAGTGCTAGGTCACAATGATGAAATTATAAGAATAAAAATATTTATAATATCGAAGTAAAATGTACAAAAATATAGAATCTTAAGCATGTGCAATGTAATTTTAATTAACGCGAATTAATATAATGTAGTCGTCACATTATTACTAACTATATAAAAATATAGAATCTTTAACACAATTTATAATGATAATATTAATTAATAAGGATTTATATGGAAATGTTAAAGAGAGATTATATATCACTGTTAAATTTTTAATAAATTATTAATAATGTTATATAGAGTTGGGATGAAGAGTCAGAAGACCTTCATAACCTAACCAAAGTATGTATGAATGAATGGTGAAGGATGGAATGATCCATATCTGGAAGTCCGACGTGGATACATTCTATCCTTATGAATGAATGGTAATTGCATTGTATGGTTTAGTATGGCTGGAGGTTTTTGCTGTAATGAATACAGTAAAATTAACCAGCACTTTTTATTTTTATTTTTATTTTTGTTTTTAATCCGGACCTGCGAACAGGGAATACCAATTCCCTCTGCAGGATTACCGGCGTTATAGTTTGTTATTGTGTAAATAATTTCTACACTGTATCGAATTTAGAAAATGTTATATGTAACTCTGGAATAAATAAATAAATAAATACAAATAAATGAATAAATAAATAGGTTTAGCAGAAACCTACTTTAAAATGGTTTTCCCTTTATTGCTAAAAAGAAATTTCAATTTGCAGGATAAATACAAAAAATGTTTTGGTTTTTAATGTTAAATTAAATCTACATATTTTATGAATTAACAGTTTAATTCAATGCTTCGAGGGGTATTTGCCCGCGGAGTAGTTGTTTCTGTTGTTCAAATTGTTATATCCTACTTAATAAGTATATAACTATATTTCAATATGATTTTATAAGTGGAAAACACGCATGTTTTTAAAACTTTTATTCTCTAACTGTCGTGAATGAGGCTTTAGGTCTGTGCTCGTGTATCTTAGGGCGCACGAGTCAAGTGTAACCGGATGCACATGTGTTTAGAATTCATATCGACCCTCTTTTTCGACCACGAAATGTATCTTCTAAGCGCAGCATTTTCCGAGCGGAAAATCACGGGCTAAAATATTATTTCGAAAGCGGATAGCGTAGGGTATAAAATAATAATACCTTTATACATTTTTTAAACATGGTAATCTAGTTTTATAATTTAAATAAAAATTTTGTTCGAAAGAATCAAGTTGATAGCTTGATTCTAAATGTAGTTTTAAATATTCTATTGTAATAATAATATTTACATATAATACGATAGTTTTAAGTACTGAAATATGAATGTTTATTCACTAATTACAGTTTACATTATAGTAATATTTACTGCACCCTGTTATTATACACACTTTAAATTTAAGTAAACATAAATTAATATTAACTTTACATTCATCACTTATTTTCATTAAGGTAAATGTCCCAATTTCGGCTCACGTCCCTATTTCTAATCACTCGAAGTTTTTTTGTTATTATAGAGATGACGATTGTTTTAATATATATTAAATCCAAGCCATATGTACATTTTTAGTATTACAACTAGAAACTATACTGCTCAATTAAAAATATTGTAAATTCTGATGAAAAATCTTTATAATAGTGATAGTTTGAGGTTAGACGCAGATGCATTCTGCATGTCCCTATTTATAATCACGAAAATATAACATTTTAGTTGTAGTTATACAATATGTACACTGATTTCTACTTAAGCATCGTGAAGTATTTGCGCGTATTAACATACTCATACAATAAAACGATACAAATCATATCAATTAAGTCTGTAAAATCGACGGTGATCAGAAATAGGTACACATTGAAATCACCGCTTCTTGCTGTGAGCAGAAATAGGTGCACTCTGCGTACGGTTTTTAATGGACTATTATTAATATTTAAGTCTTTAAAATGGTTTTTACGCATTTACACTGTATTGTTAGATTCATAATTAAGACAACATTCATAGCTGCTTTATAAATTAATGTTAGAATAACTTTTTAAAACTTTTTGTTTGACGCAAAATGCTTATATGAGCAGAAATCGGGACATTCACCTTACCATTATTAATTAATCTTATACTATTTTAACCATGTGTACACTTTAATTAATTACTACAATTGTAATATAGGTTTTAACAAAAATAATAACTATATAATATAACTATATATATATATATATATATATATATATATATATATATATATATATATATATATATATATATACACACACACACACACACACACACACACACACACACACACACACACACACACACACACACACACACACACACACACACACACACACACACACACACACACACACACACACACACATATATATATAAATTAAAAATTTTCACAATATTATCGTTAATGGTTTTTTATGAAATAACTATTATATTTTAAGATCATTTAGTAAATAAAAATATAATAAACATTAATATTTTAGGTTAATATTAAGAAAATCAAATGTAAAATGCGAAAGATAGAGAAGGAGTAAGAGAGCAAGCGAGAGAGAAGATCTCCCTTCTCTCTCTAAGAAAAGCTCACCCCACCGAGAAAAGGCCCGATCGCCAAATCCTAGCTGCGCGCGCTTCCCTAGCGACGCCCTCTGAGGACCTTTTTACCGACACCCTCTATTCTTCTTTCTCTGTCTTAAGCATTAGCCTAATGAGAGGAAAAGCGCGTGGGAGGAGAAAAAGGATGAAGCGTTTTTCGCTATTCGTCCTTGCTCACCCTCACCCTGCTCTCTCGACCCTTCAGCATAGGCGAGATACGGTGGAAAACTGTTTAAAAGGCACTGATCCGCGGGGTCTCATTAGCACTAGCTGGCCCGACAAGCACCTCAGGAGCAGTATCTGTTCCTGTAAAGCAATCTGGTGTCTGACTCTAAAACTCGAACTCTCGCTCGCCGACGCGCCTCAGGAGCAGTATCTGTCCCTGTAAAGCAAAGCTTGTGTCGAACTCTAAAACTCGAACTCTCGCTCGCCGACGCGCCTCAGGAGCAGTATCTGTCCCTGTAAAGCAAAGCTTGTGCTGAAGTAAGAATAGAAACGTCTCACTCGCCGAAGCACGTCCAGAGCAGTAGGTATCTGTTCAAGTAAAGCAAGGCTTATACAAGACAAAATAGTAGAAATACTTAACTCGCTCTAGCAACCTCTCGAAGCAATTATGCCTCTAGTGTCGTTAAGCTTGATACAGATCTTTGTAGACAATTATATTGACAAATACTAGACTCAAATATTCGGGTAGACAGTTTTAAGTCGAAACCCCCCAAAATCTCCATTGTATTAATAAATATTTCAGGTTAAAATATCCAAGACAAAATAAATATTTCGGGTTAAAATACCCAAGACAAAATAATTATTACGGGTTAAAACACACAAGACTCAAAATAAATTATTTAACGATTTTGTCTTAAATAATAGAACTTCAAATTAAACATCCGAAAAGTAATTTTTTATTTATTTAAAACCAGAAAGATTTACAGGGTAGTTGAATGCCCTGTAAAAGTCCTATAGAGATAAACACGTTATCTGTACACAGGCTTGGCAATACAAAAAAAGAGATACAAAAGAAGAAAATATTTTAAAATTATATACTAAAACTTACATCTAAACTTAAAACTACTTTAACTACAAACTACATAAAAATTTTTTTGGTTTTAACATATAATATGTATTATAACAAATAATTTTTTCTTCAATTCATAACAGTAAAATAATAATGCGAAAGAAAACAGTAACCTTAACAATTTAATTTAATCCAATTTTTTATAATGTTCTTATGTGACACATTATCTATATTTAAAATTTTTAATTCATTGGGAAAACTGTTGAAAGTTACTATAGCCTTTTTATAACAATTTTTATCACCAACTTTCTTCTTATAACTCGGTAAAATTAAATTATTTTTCCTTGTTACACTCGTAGATTTGTTATATTGCATTTTGAGATCTGCATGATATTTTATAGCTTCTAAAATATATATTTGTTCTATGCTTAAAGGATTATTTTGTACAATAAAGTTTCGTTTATTAATGATATTTAAAAATTTTTTTGTAGATTTTGAACTAAAACTCGATTATTTTTATAAACTCCACCCCAAGCTAGTATTCCATAGCTTATCGGACTATGGAAAAATAGTACATTATGCATCAAGGGAGTAAAGTGGGCAATGTACGCACGGTGTGACGTTGCCGACCGAGCGAAGCGAGGTCGGCATTTCACACAGTGCATGCTTGCCTACTGTACTCCAGAGGTGCGTATACTACTTTTCACCACACCCCCGTAAAGAAATGACTGTACGCATCTCAGCAGGCCGTACAGTACCCCATGCTCTGCCTAGAAGTAAAGTGACTTGTGTACGCGCGACGCGCTGTTTTACCGCTCGAGACGCAGTCGAGAGCGGAAAAAGGCGCATCGCGCATGAGCTAGTCACTTTATTCCCTAGGCAGTCCATGCGGTACTGTACGGCCTGCTGAGAGGGCGTACAGTCAGCACTTTACTCGCAGTGTGGTGAAAAGCATAATAAATCATTCTTAATGTCTCTGTAGACATTATTTTCGCAATTTTGTAAAATATAAATACAAGATACTTTGTTTTATTTACAATGTACTGAATGTGTTTATCCCATCTTAAATTAAAATCTATAACTATACCCAAATATTTATAATATTCTACTCTTGTTATATTTTTATTATTAATTTTAACTTCTAATTTATTTGGGACACTGTCACTATAATTGCCAAAAGTAATAAAAACAGTCTTGTCTACATTTAGTGATAATTTATTTAAAGCTAACCAAAAATTAATTCTATTTAAATACTTGTTCATCTTGTCTTGTGCTTCTATCCAATTATTACCAATAGCAATTATAGCAGTATCATCTGCGTATGACAAAATTTCTTCCAGTGGGATTTGCTTTAGGATGTCATTTATATACAGAATAAAAAGCAGTGGACCTAGGATTGTACCTTCAGGTACACCTGTATTTATTAACAATTTATCACTTTCAGTATCATCCATAACCACTGCTTGGTATCTATCATTGAGATAACTTGAAATTATATTTTATTTACAATTTTTGTACCAATTATATTAAGCTATTTCTTGTATAAAATTTTTTTAATAAACAGATTTATTTCTAAAACATTAGAATTTAATAAAATTACCTAATATATATATATATATATATATACACATAAAGTTGAACGCAATACATCACATGGTAATGCACCTCGCCGCTAGTATCTAGTAACGTATAGCATACCTGTGATTTCTATATATTCTGAATCTCGCAGGCTATTTTAGCTTACGTACCTCAGAATTATAGAATAACATGCTTAGTAATGCACCTCGCCATCATTATATGAAAGCGTAAAGCATACTAAAGTAATGTTTATAGATATACGCCTCGAGATTAATATTTAATCACGTACAGTATATCCCACTAATAAAACTACTCTTGAACCTCGCGGCTATACTGATATATATACGTATCCCAAGGTAGTAAACTGATAAAAATTTTCAGTAATATCAATCAATAACAAAAAGAGACGTCATTTCTTAGAATTGAAGTAAAGTCGAGAATAATCATTACGAGGGTTCAAGACAATAAAAAATAATTACATACGATTTGCCTTAGAGACCCTGGCTATTGTGCGAAAGCATAGGCCAAAATAAAAGGCACATTTAAAAGCTTGTAGCTTTAGTCTTATTTGTAGTCTGTTGGACGTCAAAATGAATATAGTAGATTTTTATTAAAGAGTGTCTGAAACACTCTAAATACGTAACCTTTTGTTATCCGTTTAACAAGTTTACGAGAAACTTGCAGGATAAATACGAAAAATGTTTGAATTTTCAATGCTAATTACATTTACATATTTTATGAATTAACAGTGTAATCCAATGCTGGGAGGGGTATTTGCCCGCAGAGTAGTTGTTTCTGTTGTTCTAATAAATATAGTAGATTTTTTGTTAAAGAGTGTACGAGACACTCTAAAAACCTCGTCTACAATTTGCTGTTACAAGCAACCATCTAAATATGTACATTAGAATGTACATTGGGTCTGATAGGGTTAAATTCTCTAAAATTGTATATTGGGCAAATAAATTACAAGTTACGATTACAGTTTCTAATCATGCAAAATTTATTAGTTAAAATAAAATACTTTTTGGTTGCATGTTTAGTAGGTCGAACGTTAACTAGATAGCTTAGCATGTGAACAACTTTTGGGTTAATTTTTAATAATTTAATATGATTGCACATATTTTATTTTATTGAAAATAAATCATGGTAAATTTGATAAACGCGTTCCCGCAGTGTTCGCTATATGTCATCAAGTGAATGTACCTAATTGACTATGGGCGAAACAGTGATATAGGATCACATGAAGTTGGCTTGTGGTGTGGCGCTACAACTGTAGATTAATTGTCATGAAAATTCCCTAGCCTATCTTGGTCGTGCAATCTGTCGTACAAATAGATTTTCCGTAATTTTAAAAGTATATAATGAATAATATTTTATAACTGTTTTCACCTTGACATCCATCCTCTTGTCCTGTGTCCAGTTGTACGAGAGCATCTTTATCAATTGGAGAATGGCTCTGAAGGTCTTCAACGCTTACTTCAAATGGTTCAACCTTCAAATGCATTTCATTTAAATAATATATATAACAAATAAAAAGGTACTTATTAGGAAGAAAATATACAAACTTTCATTTCCAATCCATGATAAATAGGGTTTGGAAGAGTGTCTGACAATGCAGGTTCAGGAGATAGTTCATTGCTGATAG